>MJUT01061204.1:572840-591016 GCA_002080005.1 Gigantidas platifrons
TACTAGTAGTTAAGATGTGGAATTTCAGTAGAGTACATAGTGGAGGAGACAAGGTTATAATGGGTGTGACATTTACTAGTAGTTAAGATGTGGAATTTCAGTAACCAATTCATGATAACGACCGTAAATCTACTCTAGAGGTGACTTTGATGTAGGTAGTTGGTATCTATGAACAGATTTATTATCCAGATCTTTGAGAGGAATGAATGCTCCAGTTATCTTGAAAAATTGTGATCATTTCGTAACATTAATAATCTCAGTAGTTTGTTTCATGTGGTATGTTTTATTTTATTAACCCTCAGACAATTTTCAATATAGCCTGCTTAATTGCCCACATCTAATTAATGAAAAACATAATTTGACACAATTTGTACAATTTTGTTTACACAGGTTCTGCATTTTTTCCATTTGAATAATTATTACAAATAATAAACAAAAAAATTACCTCATTTATTAATGTTTGAAAGAAGATGAGACAAAAGATTCCAATGAATTTGTTACAAATTTGTAGTTATGATTTTATTTTAGTACATAACATATGAAAATGCTGTATTTTGATTGGATGATTACTGTTTACTATTTTTGAACAGTTTATGCTTAATCATGGAAACAGGCGACTATACCTAGCAATGGGAACTATGCCAGTTTTAGACGATTTCCGCATGCACTATACCCATTAGATTTTCCCACATTATTTTTATATATTTTTGGCAAGATTTACCTCCCTTAAAATAGACTACGCTGTAGTCTGTTTATCATTTTCTGTCAACACGGCGAAGTTTGGCAATGTAAACGCCAATGAATTTATCTCGGCGCAGTGTGTTTTTCTTTTATGTCTAGAATGATATGTTATGTACTAAATATATTGTTGTTTGGTGAAGTATAAGAAAACTGTTCCCTAAGGAGAAGACAAGAATAGAATATTAATAACATGCAAATTAAATATTGAATCTTTTCAGGCAACCAAGAGAAAATCGTCCACGAGATCGAGTCAGTGTTTCTCGTGATGATGGTGACAGTGACAGCCAAAGTGGACGTCAACAGAGATCTCGTTTCCCAGACAGTCAACAATTATTTGTTGGAAACCTACCGCATAATATAACAGAAAAAGAATTGAAAGACTTTTTTGAAAGTAAGCACTGTTAATATTAATTTCCTTTGTCAAAGAAATATAAACGGACCATAGATATATGGAATCTTGATAAATTGGTTTAAAAAAGATAATACATCAGCAGAGAAGAGGGAATATTAATTTTGTGTCATGAACATACTTGTAGAGTCAGTTAATTCTTCATGAAGATTTTGAATTTATTCCTGAAGAAAAAACTGCAAGGGTTTGAAAGGCGCAGGAAAGAAATAATTTCCTTTTAGTAACCAGTAATGATTTTCCCCCGTTTTTAGCGGATTTCCGCTTCTTGGCTTGGCCCCGTGGGATTTGTAAATCGTGTAAATTGGTTGAGAAAAATTGAGGGAGAAAGGTCAAAAATCGATAAGGAAACGATGCTTTCAGCAAAATGGATAGCTTCACTGCTTCTGACTCCAAAATTAGAATCAGCGGATAAAAATTAAGCAACAATTTTGGAAAAATACTGCTTTGTCTGAAATAATTTGATGTAGTTTTTTTTTTGTGAATGAGAGTTTGTTCTACAATTGACATGTACTGGTTTGTTTCAGAATATAGTCCTGTAGTAGAGTTCAGAATTAACGTGTACTGGTTTGTTTCAGAATCATCCTATAGTAGAGTTCAGAATTAACATGGACTGGTTTGTTTCAGAATATGGTACTGTAGTAGAGTTCAGAATTAACGTGGACTAGTTTGTTTCAGAATATGATCCTGTAGTAGAGTTCAGAATTAACATGGACTTGTTTGTTTCAGAATATGGTCCTGTAGTAGAGTTCAGAATTAACGTGTAATGGTTTGTTTCAGAATATGGTCCTGTAGTAGAGTTAAGAATTAACATGTACTTGTTTGTTTCAGAATATGGTCCTGTAGTAGAATTAAGAATTAACAATGCCAAAGGTGGTGGTGGGAAATTACCTGTAAGTAACCTGAAGGTACATCAACATTATTATTCTTCATTTACCTCCTCCCCTCCCCCTCCCCCTTTTTATCCCTCCCTTTCATCTTCCAATTCATTCATACATAAAACATTTGTGTACATCATAATAGAACTTTTTTTTCTTTTAAATCCCAGATGTTGGCAAATATTAATTGATTACCATGATCTAATCTTCATATAATTTTATAACAGTAGGCTCTAGTTTATCAATTGTAAGACAAAACTTCCAAAAGTGGTGTCTGCTGGCTGCACCAGACGTAAATGAGGGCATCCTGTTTAGAGAATGCTACCCTATTTGCATGTAAAAGGAAATGTGCAGCTGCTCTAAACAATAAACGGCTTGATGGGAGTAGTTATTGGTGGATGGATGCTAGGCAACCAGCACCATATTTTTTACTTGCCTGGTGACATTGTTTTGTCAATTTGTTCCTTTACTGAATATAACTAAATTCAATCAATCATAGAAAGTTGCTCTACATGGTAGTTATATTTTTTCTGATGTTTTTGAACTTCTAAAATAAAAAAAAATAAAAATTGGAAAGTTTTTCAACATATGCATTTTCCAGAGCATAACTTTTCCATAAATTATGTACGATTTTAAGCTTTCATGGTTCATGGCTATTGTTGGTCATCGACACCTGTCATTGTCGATGAGCATCATACATTAACACCTTCTCTGAATCTGCTAGAGCCAAATGGAAACAAACTTTTGAGAATGTTCTTGTGGTGGACATTTACCAATTTTTTTGCTTTTTGCACTGATCCAAAATTCAAATGACCAATCATTAAAGAGAATATGGATGTTTTCGTTCTTGCAAAGCCATAGTATTATTTTTGTTTATTTCATTTCTCACCATGAACGAAAAGATTAATTATCACATGACTAACCACACAATTACATTTTTACTCGAACAACCAGCCATAGTAAGAAAAAAATAGGCTGCCTCATAACTTATTTAAGAACTCCCCTAATTGAATGCATTCTGATTGTCCATTAATTTTTATTCCCCCCCCACGATAGCGGTGAGGGGATATAGTAATAGCGTCTGTCTGTCCTGTCTGTCCATCCGTCACACTTTCTTGTTTAAGTGATAACATGAGGAAACATGGATAGATTTGAATAATTTTTTGCATGTGGCTTGTAATTATCATTATCTTGGATGGGTTCTAACATGGAAATATTTGAAGCAAGAGTTTTGGGGGGAAATCTTGGTTTTTGGTTGAAAAATCACCAATTTTGAGAATTGTGTCTTGTTTACGCGATAACTTTAGTAAACATGGATAAATTTGAATGATATTTTGCGTGTGGCTTGTAAATATCATTATCTTGGATGGGTTCTTACATGGAAATATTTGAAGCAAGTGTTTTGGGGGAAAATGTTAATTTTTGGTTGAAAAATCACAAATTTTGAGAATTGTGTCTTGTTTATGTGATAACTTTAGTAAACATGGATAGATTTGAATAATCTTTGCATGTGGCTTGTAAGTATGTTATACATTAAGACTGCAAGGCTGCTTTCTATAAATATATAAAACTAAATATTATGCAAGTGCGGGGGGATACATCGCACATTCATGCACTAGGCAGTTCTTTTATTTTTTAAGATAAGCCCTCAACTAAGAACATACCTCACATTTTTCACTTCCTGCATGATCCCTGAATATCACTTCATCATATTCATCTTCGTGTAGTTATTATAATTTATTAGTATTTGTATCATCTTAATATTTGTTAAATCTCTTATAAAAATTATCTGAAGTTATGTTAATATTCATTGCAAATCATTGGAAATGGGGAGATCAAATTCTAGAGGGTTGGTTGTATAAGTTAAATACAGAAATTATATCTACATTGATTAATTCTTTTTGTATTAAGTATATTGCAAAACTTTAAGAAATAATTACATATCTAAAAGTAAGGAGGGATTAGGAATCATTCTTCAATTATATATATGAAGATATTAAAGAATTTTATGCTTTTTATAGAATTTTGGTTTTGTGGTATTTGATAGTCCAGAACCAGTTCAGACAATTCTTAGTCAGAAGGTATGTATACTTTTATTATTAGCACACCTGGCCATTGGCAATGTGAGCTTTTGGTGTCAGTCACCCATCATCATTAACTTTTTTTTTTACATTTTAATTATCTCCTCAAATGGGACCAAACATTGCAGGAATAATCTTTGGGAAGGGAAGATTCAGATTATCAAAATCTAGTAGTAGTATTTGTTGTGTGGCATCATTGGGATAATTACAAGAACATTTAAACATTGATGGTCAACAGTTCCACCAATATCAACTAAATAAACTAACTGCTGTCATCTTGACTCACCGAACTAAAAAAAAGACAACATATGAAGTTGGAAATCCAGGTCCTGGGTTGAGACAGGCACAAAAATGGGAGGTTTATACCGGTTAATGAGATCCCAACTCTCCCCTAGTGATAACTGGATCTCTAATGGCAATACAAATATAATAAACAAATGATCCAAAAAAACAAACTTGCACAGACTCACCACCACTCAAAAAAGAATCAAATGAATGACAATATTGACATGGACGGTACAATAGCAGGGTCATATAAAGATTTAGACATGTACAAAGTTGACCTCAATGTGGAGGTGCTACTACAGGATCTGAAAATGGGAGATTAAGTAAATCTTTTAAGAACATTCTTCTCAACAAATGTTCAGGACACTGATTAGTTCATGGGATGTGAATTTACTAGTTCTGTCTACAACATAATTTATTGTTTATGATGTTTGTACTAATATGAAGTTAAAATGATGCCATGTGAGGGAAGAAATTGTAGAACACAGAAGACAATTTTAACAAACATGAATCATCAACACACATGCTACAAATTCAGCTTCCGACCATCTGCTGAATGAGGTCATATCGGAGGTTGCCATGAACAAAGTGGTCTTCATATTCAGCTTCCGAGCCTCTGAAGAATGGGGTCATATCAGAGGTCGTCTTGAATAAATAGGTTGTCGGAGAAATTTTTATTTATATAATTGTAGAAGTTTAAATTTAGTGGGGTTTTTTTTCCCATGGAAATTTATGAAAATCATTTGTTTTTGGTTTTACTTATTCTACTTAATAATACATGTTGACCTTTTGACCTTGTTAACGATATACAAAATTCATTTATAGCCAATTAAATATAATGGTGAACACAGACTGAATGTTGAAGAAAAGAAACCTAGAGGTAGTGCAGCAGGAGGAGGAAGAGGTGGTCCACCAAGAGGAGGAATGGGTGGAGGTAGAGGAACAGGCTTTGGCAGTAGTGGACGTGGTGGAATACGAGGTGGAGGACCAGGGTCTGGTCCAAGATCAGACAGAGGCAGCATGGGGGGTAGAGGGGGAATGTCAGGCCCTAGACGATGAACATTTATAACATGTCTATTGGTGCTTACGGAAGGTATGCAATTCTAACTTGAAAAAAAAAACATACTAAAATTACACATAACTGTGTGATTAGTCATACAATTGTGACTGGTTGTGTTTATTTATAGAATCGTGAAGATGCATTATTGTAATGATAATGTTGGGCTGGGGTTCCCATGACCTTGACTTTATATATATATTTATATCATTCCTGTAAATGGTCTCATCAATGTTATCCAATTATTGACTTTTGTACATAGCGCAGAACGGGTCTCAATTGGTTAATCATTGGTTGCCATAATTTATTTTGTATCAACAGAATTGCATATTTTCTTAGTGTTATGAAAGTATGACTTGCTGAAAGTGTAATGTATTAATATGTTCAATGCAGACACACAAGATCATATTATCGTAAATCCTATTCTCTGTTGTTCTCTTTTTTTTATTTATTTGTTCATTTTATACAAAAAAAATTCTATTGCAATTTTTTTCAGTTTTTCAATAGCAGAGCAAGAACTATGCAAAGTTTTATATTATATTAATCATGGGTTGTTCATTCCTTTTGTACAACAGAAAAAATGGTACTGTAAATTTGTCCAGAAATTCTGTGAAGGACTAGAAATTGGGTCCAGAAATTCTGTGAACAGCTGATGATTATTGTGTAGTAATCAAAAAGACTTTTTTCTGTGATCCTTAGCAATAATGAGAGATTGTTATTTACATGTATATTTAAATCATAGTTTGAATCATATCTGATTTCAGAGCAGTTGTTTGATGATTTTCAATTGTATGTTGCCACACCGTATTTAGTTGTTTTTTTTTTTACCAGAAAGTTGCTTGTCTTGAATGTTCACTTTAGGTTTGAATGGGTTATTTTTCAAATCAAATATAGATTTGTTACTATAAAGGAAAATAAGATTGATATTGCTCATCTATCACTGTAAATATTCATTGACTGTTCACAGTATTTTAAACCTATTGTAATTTATTATTGTATAAATGGCTACATTCCTGGTTGTCTAGTCCCAATATGTGCAGGTATGGGGTTACCAGGTTAATAATCTAGCTACAGCTGGCTCACATTTTTTCCCCCCCTTCTTCCGTTTATTTTTCCCAACATTGGAATTCTTCTTTATTGTAATCCTTTGGTTGATTTCTTTGTTTTCTTCTATATAAACTTTTCTTCAGCAGGGTAGCTGCGTGTGATATTTCAGTCCCTGATTTATTTATATGACTCAAATTTACAATAATATAGTGCTATCAACTATTCTGATACCAGTGTTTGCCAAAGACTTTGATAACATAATGGAACATTATTTTTTACATTAATAAAAAAAAAAAGATGCCATTAGTCTTTCATGTTGAAAATCTCATTATTTAATTAATATTATATTCATTATCAAGAGCAGTAGGTTCTGATTTAATGCTCAATTTTGTGGACATAATAACTTAGAATAGTTAAAAAATTATATAGGTTGATGATTATATATAGACGTTTTTGGTACCCAAGGTACAAAATTGATATAGGGTAATTAATAAATGGATATGAATATAAATTTAACTGCCATATTTTCTAAGTTGTAAATCTACCTGGAATTTTATTTAATCAATGTTTTCTCGATAGATTTGTAATAGAAAATACATCTTAAAAATTACCAATATGTAATGTATTATGAAAACAATGTGGTATTCCACTACTAATTTTCATAGTTTTACATTAATTATGACAGATTAAAAATTGATTTTGGTCAGTATTGAACTTGTGCATTTACTTTTTTATTTGCATTTTAATTTTAAATTGAAAATTCTCTGCATCAAAACCATGTAGTAGTTATTGTATAGGTAATAAAATCGTCTTACTGCTCTTGATAGTTGTGTTTTGGCAGCAAGAAAAGCTGCCTTGTGATTGTATGTACAGATGATATTCATAGTCAACATGAATCCCAGTTTACTTGTAAAGTTTCATTTGTATTGTCTCCCTGCACATGTTTTCGAAATAAACAAAAATTCCTAGGATTTTTAATCTATTGTTTTGTTTTGTATGCCTATACATTTAAAACCATTCATCATCACATAATCAGGATTGATTTTAATCTGGTATTACCCTAAGGATCATGTGAGATCTATTGCCATATCTTGGCAGCCATCATAAAATTCGCATTTAAATCTTCTGTAATTCCACATGATGAATTGAACTAAACTTTGCAGAAATGTTCATTGTATGGTCCTTTACATATGTTGTTAATTGCCAGGATCAATAATGTGTTCTGAAACATATTGACAGATATATCAAAAATCTGAGAAGCAACATGATTAAATGCACTATTTAGTTTAAACATATTTTACATGGAAAAGTTATCTAATCTAAATGAGTCACATTGTATGATGGTTAGTGTGTTCACCTCGGTCTCAGAATCAGGATAATGTGTTGAAGTGGAATGACATTTCTAACATCAGACTTTTTTTTCAGTGAGCTATCATAACTATATAACTCATATTTAAGCGTGTTGGTCTAGTACAGAGTGGACACCATCTCGTCAAACAAATGTAACTATTTATCACCATAATAAAACTGAAAAAAATAGCTCATTTGGTGTTGAAGAATAATTATTCACTTGCCCAAATTAAATGAAGTCTTCCCTCAAGAAATTGTAGCATTATGGGACTGCTCCTTTAATTAGAGACTTATTGTCAGTGGCGTAATGGTTAGGGTGCTTGCTTTGAGTGGTAGATCGTGGGTTCGTGTGCACGTCGGGTCAAACCAAAGACTAAAAAATGGGTATATGTTGCTTCTCTGCTAAGCACGCAGCAGTAAGGAGAAAGCAAAGACTGGTTAGCTTTGAATCTGGATAATATGTCCGAGTGGGGTGATGTGTCTATCCGCAGACTGTTATTTCAATGAGCTAAAATGGAAACACATCTTTGGTATAATGGTTTGTGTAGTAGATAGTGGGTCTGAGACCTGGTTGAATCAAACCAAAGACTATCAAATTGGTATGTACTGCTCCACTTAACACACAGCATTAAGGAGCATGAGCAAGACTGGTTGGCTCAGATTCAGGTTAATGTTTCTGAGTGGTGTTTCAATGAGCTAGCACTATAAAGATCCAACAGTGTTGATCTAGTAGAAAGCAGATAATGAATCGTCATCTCATTTAATATAGCCTGTTTTCTTCATGATATAGCTGAATAATGGCTCATTTTGGTTAAACAAGTTACTCATACTTCAAATCATTTATGGGATTTTCACAGTCTCCAATCAAAGGGCTAAATATAGCATACATGATCTTCATAGATGACAAAGGGCACATGTATTTTTCAATAGAAACATTTAAACACTTCAGAGATTGGTTTCAGTATTTTTAATGAGGTTTACCAATTAAGTAAGAGTTGTGATTCTTTAATTATATAAAAATCTACATTTGTAGCTGTATATTGTGTGAGTTGGTTAACACAAATAATATTGATTGCTGGATTGTTAGTTGATGCATATTCAGGACAATAATCAAATAATTATGTCTCTCCTTCGAACGAAGAGAGACATTGTTTTAGTCTGATTTTT
The DNA here is from genome assembly GCA_002080005.1 of Gigantidas platifrons. NCBI lineage: Eukaryota > Metazoa > Mollusca > Bivalvia > Mytilida > Modiolidae > Gigantidas > Gigantidas platifrons. The sequence goes on from MJUT01061204.1 coordinate 581,853, forward strand.
TCTTCTGTTTCTTCTCAGCGAAGCTTGTCAGGACCATAACTTTTTTGTCTTCCCAGATAGGTCAATTATATTTGGTATGTGGGTGCATGACCATAAGGTGGTGTGTCGTAATAACCTTTGTGGGACCTTGACCTTTGACCTCAAGGTCAAATAATTGTTTTTTTAAATAGTATTTTCTTGTCCGAGCCATAACATTTTTGTCTTTCCAGATAGGTCAATGATATTTGGTATGTGGGTGCATGACCATAAGGTGGTGTAATGGGACATTCGTGGGACCTTGACATCAAGGTCAAATAATTGTTTTTTAAATACAAATGTAGTATTTTCTTGTCCGGGCCATAACATTTTTGTCTTTCAAGATAGGTTGTTGTACAGATGGCTGCATTAAGGGGAGACATAAGTTTTAGGTATCTAAAACAGTTCTTCCTAGTTAGCCTTTGTTCCGAGTGCCATCCTTAAAAAAAGAAGTGATAAAAACAACCCTTCTCTTTGATAGTAAATTCAATGTAAAATTAATCCCATATTTTGATAAGAAAGAATGAAATTAATTGTGCATAGTGGTGTCCATCAGGCCATATTCGGATCAAACCAGACTATAAAATTTGTATTTGCTGCTTCTCTGCTGAACAAACAGCATTAATGAGTAAGAGCTAAGCATTGGCTCTTAGTATAATGTGTCTGAGTGGAGCGACATGTCTACCAGCAGACTGTTATTTCAGTGAGCTAGTACTACAAAAATCCAACTAAGCGTGTTGGTTTAGTACAAAGCAGACTTCATTACCATCTGATTTATATGTAGCTTGTTCTCGTTGTGATACAATTTTTTGTATAGCTGAACAATTGCTCCCTTGGTTTTAAACAACACTCGCTCACTTATCCCCATACGATGACAAGCAATACTGTTATTATTCAATGAAACCTGTACTTGTGTATCATTAAATAGTGACCGCCGTGAAATACTGTCCTCTTTTACAATTGACTCCTATGATAAAGTCCGAGGACGGAATAAAGTGCCGTGATGACTTCTTTTGGTCCATTTAAGGTTTTTCATTTGAAATATAACACAACAGGACACAATTTCATAGGACACTATTTTGCCTTACACTTGCTGGTACATGTAATATAAAACAATTAATGAAAGGGGAATAACCCACTTATGTTACTTTAATCATGGTTGTTATCGTATGATAGTTGGAATTACGTCTACTGATGTAATCGGTGCCTATCACCATGGAAGATGTGAGTTTGATTCCCACACTTGACGAAGTGTATGCCGTTAGAACATTAATAAAGTTTGTCAGTGACTTGCGGCTGGTCAGTGGTTTTCTTCAGGTTCTTTGGAAACTCCACCATATTTTAAATATGATCACCATAATATAATTGAAATATTGTATCATTAAAACTTATAAAATATTGTATCATTAAAATAACTCGTCAAAGAATCAACTGATTGTAATAAAAGTCTATGTCTGAATTCTGATGCATGATACTGAACCTGTAAGAGGCCGTCATGGCTGTGATCGTTTGATTTATAACTACCTGTGCAATCAGTGCCTATCGCCACTAAAGTTGTGAGTTCGAATCCTATTCATGGTGAGGTGTACTCAATACCGGTACATTATGTGATAGTTTGTCAGTAACTTGCTTCAGGCTTGGTTTTCTCTGGTTTCCTTCACCAATAAAACTGACCGCCACAATATAACTGAAATATTGTTGAAAGTGGCTTTAAACACTAACCCTGAACCTGCATGATGAGAATTTTGACTGATGATAAAAATTTGTATTTTTCCACCACAAAGCTGAATTTGTATTATATAAAATGATATCTACAATTTTATACCTGACAATCCAATGAATATGACTTCAAAACTAGATGAAGATGGAATAAAAATCACACAGACATTTAAAAAAAAATCAATTAAAAATAAGAGTAGTATAGTTTTTGTCTATTTTATTTAAGAATTTCATAAAATATTTCAATGGTATCACAGAAACTTTCAATTAAAAAAAAAATGACACAGTTTTAGGTTTCATGAAAATGGTTCTGACAAAAAACAATAAAAAAACAGCAGTGATCGTAGATTCTAATTCAAAACAATTGCTGATTCAGTGGAGTCTAAACTCTAATAGACGAGATGTTTTACCGTAATCCTACAAGATCATATATAGCAGGTAAAAATGAGAAAGATGCATCAATTAAACTGGTTTCCCATTCATATTTGTCAATCTTCATCTTGAACATAATTAGCTCGTTTCCATGGTTAATTTGATGTATAAAATTTGGTTATCAGCTTTTTTAATTGCGAATAGCTCAAATTCTAATTGGAGGTACAATTCTTGGTCCCTCCAGCTTCAAAATGAGGTTCGATTGCAAAAATAAGGGAAACAAAAATTTGCACAAGATGGGTTAATCAACGATAATTATTCCTTTCATGAATGTACTGAATTTTTCAATTTAAGATACGGTACAACGAAACTTGTTAAAATAAAAATTACAATGCACCAATTGATTTATTGTAAAATGTAAATTATACTTCAACATCTGCAACAGTCAATAAGATAATATACAACCCTAAAAATCACTGACTATAAACTCAACAAATATAATCAAGTTATAGTCTTTTTCTATAAAATACAGACTAATCACTGACTATAAACTCAACAAATATAATCAAGTTATAGTCTTTTTCTATAAAATACAGACTAATACAGCCCAAAATCTAAATCATAACCTACAAGAATGTGTGTGGACTCTATATTCTTATAAAAGTTACAACATGAATTATACAATCATTCTACAATATCTTATTCAAATAAAAACTGTCGGTGGCGTAATGGTTAGCGGGCACGCTTTGTGTGCAGACTAGATTGTGTGTTCAAGCCCCGGTTGAGTCAAACCAAAGACTATAAAATTGGTATTCATTCCTTACTTCTCCACTAAGCAGCCAGCACTAAGGAGTAGGAGCAATGACTGGTTAGCATGGAATCAGAATAATGCATCCGGGTGTAGAGACAAGTCTACCAGCCGACTGTTATTTCAGTGAGCTAGTACTATAAATATCCAACTTGACGTGTTGGCCTAGTACAAAGTGGAGATCATTATCATCTCATCAAAACTTGTTCTCTCTATGATATAGCTTAAAAATCGCTCAATTGGCGTTAAACATTAATAATTACTCCTTCACTGACTCATCAAATTAATCTTTATGGTACATATGAATTAATCTTCCTAAGAGTCAGAAAAAAGACCCCTGTATCGTATGTCCTATAAACTTGTTGGAATGTAGGTAAACTACATTCATAAATTATATTTAGATTCTTCAGGAAATGTATATGTCAAAACTATCAACAGTTGGGAATATCCACATCTATTTATGACACAGTAAAACCTGTCTAACCCGAACCCCTTTAGACTGAAGAATTTGCTTAGATAGGTGTTTGGTTTACACAGGTTCAAATTAGATAGACATTTAGTATATGGGATGTAAAGTCTGCTTTAGTGACAAAAAAGTATGTTCTTAACAAGAAGAGGCAAAAAGGTAATAATAAGCCAGGAATCATTTTTATTAAAGGATAAGACATGGGAATAAATGTTTAAAATGTGAATGTGAATATGTTTTTCAACTAAACCAAAATAATATTTATATACCATATACAGAAAAGATTCCTGATACGTGCTAATCTGGGTCACGGGTCATTGTGAGTAGCATGTGTAGTCACGTGAACAGATACGGTGTTGAAAAAACTGTTGGTACTCATAAAATATTGATAAATGCAATACAAGTTTATGTTTGTCTTCAAGAAATATGATAGAGAAAACCATGTGTGAAGTTTTATGACGAAATATCTCCGATTTCTATTCTATATATAAATTTATGAATTGAAGTTTTAGAAATACTCACAGCTAATTTTAGCGATGTATTTTTATCTTGGACAATAATGAGCGTCCTGATTGGATGACCGATTTAAAACACACTGAATCCGCATGGTTTAGCAAGGTTACTCAGGTCAATAGTTTATAAATATAGAATCTTGACAATGTAAAGGAAATATGCTATGTTATATTTATATCAGTGGTTTTGTAAATGAGATTTATTATAAATAGAAAATCTGAAAATTTAATATTTATTAATTTATTATTAATGGTACAATTTTATATCCCTTGGGGGGGGGGGGGGGNNNAAAACACAGGACCGGACTTTAAACAAAAATAATAATCCAGGATTAGTTTTTTATTACAAAAAATCCAGGACCCCTGTGTCCATGAATTTTTTTTTTTTTTAAAGTTAAATAATATGAATTATTGACATCCACACTTGCCTTTTGGACAGCACATTTCTGTGTTCACACTTGTACAATAATAAAATATAAATCTTTTAAATCGTATATCTCCCGAAACACTGACTTCTGGGACAAATATTACTTTATATTCAGACAACAGGACAATAACCCGTACGTTTTATAGCATTATGTGTCGCTGAACCATTAATTCTGCAGAATCCAATCACAGGAGAGAACAGAAATATATGTAGATTGTATTGTTCCCGTCATATTCTGTTTAACTATAAATTAAAGAAAGTCAGTTGACTCCTCAGATAAATGTCAAGTGTACAGTACTTCAGCTATATATATTGCTCGAAAAACTAACTTGTTAAATATACATAAAATATCTATAGTAAACTATATTAAAAAAATAACAAGTTTCACCAACATAATTATCTTGGCACAAAATATCAACATAAGGGACTTTTTTTTAGCATATAATATATTCAACTGAAATCACAAATATATATTTTTGTTGGATAATAAGCATGTTTAAAATCTGTCTAAAGATCTTAATAATTTAAAATGTACTATAAACAACTAGGTTTTGTATTGGATCAAACACAAACACTATAATTCTTTGCACGAAAATGACAGCTTCACATTTAACAAAAAATATATGCAATAATCTGGCCCTCCTGTCATAAAACTTTCCAGTATCAGTTTTGAACTCCTATAAACAGCCAATCAGAACACTGTATTTAATTTATAATGTTATGATTGGATGATTTTATATTTTGAGTAAAAAATTTGTTGGCCTGGTTTCTGTGTATTATCCACTATTAAGCTGCCTAACACAATTATTAATACACACACACACACAAAATGTTTTACACAATACTAACATTTTCTTGCATGGTTTTGTAATTTATCAAATAAATAATCTAACACAATGGAAAAAAACCTATAGAACAAAAATAGTGTTCCCCTTTATGGAAGAATAAATCTAATACATTTTGTATTTCCTAAAAAAAAACACCAAATTCAGTTCCACACTTTTCATCTATTTGGGATACACAATTGTTAAATTAGAAGGTAAACATATAAATAGTACAGGGAAATTAAAACAAGAATTTCAATAAAAAAAAGATGTTTTAAATTTCGGCTTTAAAATGGTTGCTCGTCAATAATTTATAAGAAGGCAATATTTTCAAAAAGTTAGATAAAGGTATATACATCAAACAGATCTAGTTCAGTCCTTACGATGAGCACCGGTCCTCTGGCCCAATACCAGTAAAACTTTGTTTGGACCAGTAAATTTTCAGTTTTTATTTAGAACTACACATGTATATAATTATATAAAAATAAATTAAAGAATTTGATTCAGACCAGTAAATTCAAATTTTCATTTCGAGGATTGCTAGTTTGAAAGAAATTCTGTCTTGGAAATAAAACAGAGTTGAGAAACAAAAAGACAAAATGTTGTCTCCTACACCACAGTATCCATAGTATACAAACACTTGCAACAGAGTTAAAAAACAATCACCCACACCTAACTTATACAAAACTAAAATATTGCCACCTATCTTGTATAATTACTCACAAGAAGTAAAACGTTCCTCTGCATCCCTGTATTCGTACAAACAATTAAAAGATGGTCAAATTCTCCCTACATCCAAGTACAATTCTTCCTACATCGCAGAACTGTACAAATACTTACAATAAAATTCTCTCTACATCCTAGACTTTGTACAAATACTGACTTAGTGCATGCATGTACAAACACAAAAATTTCTTACATTCAAGAACTTGTACAAATGCTTACAATGAAGTAAAATCTCCCCTACATCTCAGTACATGTATAAACAGAAAATGTAAAAATCCCCTACATCCCAAAATTCATACAAAAAACAAAAATGTAAATTTCTCTTCACCCAACAAATGCAAGAAAAAAACAACTTTTTTTTTACACCCCAGTACAAACACCGACACACATAAATACACCACACTATATGTACATACATAATATCACAGTAATTTTATACATTTAATTATGCATTGGGTAATTGCAGTACTGATATGTAAGGACAAAGTTCAAATATATATTACAAATCTATACTTTTAAATGGCAGTTAATTAGTTGCATCAGAAATTAGCAATACGAGGAAACACCCACAATATCACATGACCTATCAGGATTAGGGTTAGGGTTATGGTTATGGTATAAAACTTTCAACAATATTTCAGTTATATCATGGCAGATTTGAAATCACAACATTAGTGGTGATAGGCACCGATTGCATAGGTAGTTGAAAATCCAACTATCTATCATGACCACAACGGATGACCTATCAGAGAGGAAGCTGTATTGAACTCTACTGCAAGACTACGGTCAGCAAGTTATTTTATGTCCTGTCACAAATGTGGAAGGTACATTGTGACACATATAGTAATATAATAAGATAAGGAAGGAGCCCGTTATCATTTAATTTCTTGGTTTACACGACTGCCAACCCAGTTTTTCCCATCCGACTCAGGGAGTTATAATACTTACTATACACATTTATTTTTTAATCAAATAATATTGCCTGTTTTTCAATAAAAAAAATAATTTCTTCTTTTTCTATCGACTATATATTCCTGCTTAGATTTTATATACTATTGCCCTATCTACTATACATTTTATATACTATTGCCCTATCTACTATACATTTTATATACTATTGCCCTATCTACTATACATGTACTATGTTTGAAATTTCTTATAAATGTATATGATGAAATACCAGTGATTGTTTCTGACAATTAATAATAAAATGTAAGAATGACAAAATAATGCAATGAATGTGAAGTTTTACCAATTTCTCCTGACACATTATAATCTCTCGGAAATAAATTTGACATACAGATATCAAGAGGTAGATTTGACAAATTTTCACACAGAAATTTGTGAGTAGTTAAAGATTCTGCATGAGATCTGCCCTCCTAAATAAAGTAAAATAATTGTTTGTATCTCCATAACTCATTATCATAGAAAAGGAATACAAGTCAAATGTTACCAAGGGTCAAAATACTGTATGGTATTTTGAATTCGTGGTCGATTCTTCAAGGGGTCAATTACCATATGACACCGGTACCAATTATGGATTTTTACTAATGTGCTTATTAGTTGGACAAGAAGATGGGTATATAATATATATATTAAAACTGACATACAATGTAATGCACAATCAACACAAATTGTATATTTCTGATAAACAGGACATGAAAAATAGGTCAACATATAATTGTACATTGCTGATAAATAGAACATGAAAACTACGTGAAACTTAATAATGTTAAAAATTTCTAAGAAAAAAGTGCTTAGCACAAGATAATTTTTTTTTACAAGTATTAATACTTAAAACATCACATTAACATAAGCCATTGGCATGGCAACAAATACCCCAACTTAAGATTGTATAGTAACAAGTCATTATAACTATATTACATCATAATGGCAGAGTATGTGGATATTGCTTGCATGATGCCAAGTAAGGATTTTTTTTAAAGCTATATCATGGCATGAACGAACAACATTTTTTACAATGCATATGCTAATGTCTTCTTTTATAAGAGCAGCATGTTGAAGACGATTTTTATACTTCTAACACCTGTAACTAAAATCTGTAGTATATGTATTATGACTCCCATTTTGGCCATTCCATGTTCTGTCTTCTATATTGAATACTTATATATTGGAGAAGTATATTAACTGGATTTCTGCTCATCGACATCTTCAAATTTCAGCTGTGAGATGGAGCAGCTGAGATACATAGAATATCAGCAGTTAGGAGGGTCGAGATGGACATTATTGTTGAGTAGCTGCAAGTCCGATAGGAGTACTATGATATTAGTGTTGATATATGTCGAGATATTCGAAACTGATGTTATTGTTATCGGTAACATCATAATGTTTGAAGACAAACTGACCGATAATTTTCAGTGTCCGAGCCAATCCGTTGATACTGAAAATATCCTTCAGTGAGGGCATCAAAGGAAAAAGGACAATATCTGGTACCAGCATATAAAATCCATCAGGTCATTGTGACCTATTTTTGTATGACTCTGTAGAGTATAAAAAGAAGACATAAAGCAGGAAAGAGGACGTAATTTGCATTTTAACTTGAAATTATTTGTCACATCACAACCTAAACTTTTGAGAATCAAAATTATAAATTAAATGGCACTACATATATAAGTGTAACTAACAAATTTGGTAAAATTTTATGACAATCAGGTCACGATAATATCTTTCTATCACATTTCACCAGAACTCCTAAATCTGCTCTAAATGATATATCTCACAACCATATTTAAAAAAAACACATTTCCACAAGAATTTTGTCTTGCAAAAATTGGCATGGTGTCAAATAATGATGCAGGAATTAATCCAAAGTCAATATAGTGCTTTCAATCATAAAAATAAGGATCTTCAAAGCATAATCTGACAGGTCAGAAACTAGATCTGAACATATTCTGATATTGTAGTTCTACCCTATATATATTACAACAAAATGTTGTTAAAAATCATGTTGCTTTGTCAACAACATACTCATTTCTAATTTCTAACTCCAATGTTCAGTGTAATCATATTTTACTTGCAGAATGGTTAAGACACAAGTGATTCTTACTCCAAGCTATTTTGTCTTTGTAATCATGTTACAATGACATACATTCTCCAGTAGATCTGGATGTATAATATTGTTATAGTAGTACTGACATTGTCTTTGTAATCATGTTACAATGACATACATCCTCCAGTAGATCTAGATGTATAATATTGTTATAGTAGTACTGACATTGTCTTTGTAATCATGTTACAATGACATACATCCTCCAGTAGATCTAGATGTATCATA
>MJUT01061204.1:608023-618518 GCA_002080005.1 Gigantidas platifrons
GCTATCCTGTTTAGACCCTCCTCCCTCAGACATAAGTGATCTTAACTGATATTAGCTATCCTGTTTAGACCCTCCTCCCTCAGACATAAGTGATCTTAACTGATATTAGCTATCCTGTTTAGACCCTCCTCCCTCAGATATAAGTGATCTTAACTGATATTAGCTATCCTGTTTAGACCCTCCTCCCTCAGACATAAGTGATCTTAACTGATATTAGCTATCCTGTTTAGACCCTCCTCCCTCAGGTATAAGTGATCTTAACTGATATTAGCTATCCTGTTTAGGCCCTTTAGTTTTAATGTTCCCAAAACTTTAAATTATGTGGCTTTCCAATTATTTGATTTTGAGTGTACCTGACGAAGGTTATTCCAGAAACGTGCTGTGCACATTAAATTTGATATCTACGTTTTTATGTGAAATGTGAAATAAATCTTCAATGAACTAAAAGACTAAGTGACACCAAAACCTAACATTAATATTGCATGGACCTGCAGGTAAACTAAAAGAAGTTATTCATATATGAGTTAAGACTTCACATACAAAATTTTGTGTAGACAATGATTAATGAACTTCATCTAATTAATTATCTTTTCTTTTTATTAATGATGAGATAAACAGATGATTTGGTATGCATGGCTTGATAGTACAACATTTACACTGACCTTTTTCTGAACTTCCCACGGTTTTGTAATGGCAGACACATCAGAAGCTGTCATCATCATGGACCTATGAAAAAAATACATTAAAACATGCTTTTTTTTATTGTAAGATACAAACACATAATGATAGACAGAATTATGCACTGACCATTGAATGTATTAAAGTCAAACACAAAATAATGTAACCACCTTCCCGCCTACTTCTACATTGAAAAAGTCCAAACAGGCCTTATGAGAGGGTGACCTGTCTTGAGTGGGACAAATAAGTAGTATATATTACTATCTAAGTGTATCTGAAATCTGTCCCGATATGAGGGATGGTCTTTGGCTATAAAAATAGTAAAATAGACACTGTCTATTTCCCCTCCTATTTAAGGTTATGGTCAAGGCTAGGTTTTAACATGTTTTTACTGAGGAAATAATTTTTAAATCAAACAACTGCACCCCATCCCACCCCAACCCCTAAACAAATGATAAATAGCTTTAGTTAAGTCTGGGTCAAACATCAGGACAAATGAATATCATTCCAGACAGTTTCTCTTCATTCATATAAGGATTTACATTTTATGAATAGTCTAATTATTGACCAATAAAAAATCTGCAAAAAATTTATTCTATAGCGATTACTAGGGCATAGGAGATGGAAGGCACATATAAAAAAACTAAATTTTTAACATTGTTTGTCAGTTTTGAATGCTTGCCTCCTCCCACTTTCTCATCCTCTCCTGAAGTTTGTCACCCTCACCCCCACTTTCCAGTCCACTCATATAGCTTGCCTTCTACTTTCTGGTCCACTTTTAAAGATTATCCCTCACTTGATGGTCCACTACTACACAACTGATTAATAATTATTACACAAAACACAGAAAAATAACATTGCCCTAGATTAATCTGTTGTCATAGTAACTAACCTAAGTAAACTTCTGTCATCTTCCCTACTCCAATCAGCTCTTTGATCTTCAACCAGATGGAAAAATTCTCCCCGAAATCTGAAAACAGAAGATAATATTTTAATACATGTGTTTTGTTGTACAACCTTTATTATTTAGACTCCTCGTAAGTGTTATTCATTTTTGTCATTTTTATACAACCATTTTCATCAGATCATGTTACTGAAGTACCGGTATTAGATGACTATTGACCATTCCCCTCCCCCATCTCTGTATGTATTGCAAAACCATTTCTTATCTGTTTAGATTAATAATTTATTTAAAAAAAAATATCTCCATAAACTGAAAGATCTAATCAATTTATTAACCAATGGTCATTTGGAAGGTAAATTTGTAGTGTAATTTAAGTGATCACACCAATGAAGTAATCATACTGTGTAATGAGATGGGGACATTTGAAATTTTACCTAATTAAGGGTCTCATATTTCTCTGTCTTACACTCTTAAAGGTAATTGATTTATTTATTATTAAAACACCCAAATGACAAATATTCAAATGTCATTGTGGAGACCATTTCCTGTTTTTGCAACATCAAAAGAACTAGAGAAAACCTGAGTACAGGTTACATTGTAATATATTTAATTGTATAATCATATATATATATATCTAATACAGTTGAACATATCTATCTTGAATTCAGAGTCGTTTCCCTTGATAGCCCGAAGTTTACTTCTATAGTCAGAGTTGAAAGTGTTGACTGATGAAAAAAAGAAAAATTCCCTGTACAGTGGCCAAATACCCTCATTTCCTACCTATTTGATTTATGCTTGCCACATTTTATTTCCAAATATTTGTTGGAAAAAAGAAGAGGAAATTCACTGATCAGAGGAAAACTTTCTTCTCTGTACATAAATATATATATAACTTAAAGGTTATGTTGAATTAATTCAAGATGGAAATACATTTACATACAACTAAATAATGTTTTACTGCCAGAACTCCAAATTAATTGTCAGAATTCCAATTAATTACGGCTATCCAATAAAAAATAACTAAATAGAAAGGCATGTGCATGCCTACATGTTTTTTCCCCTTCAATTTCTACTAAGATAAACAGACTATATATCTAACATCCTTGTTACCCTTGTAAACATTTGCAGTTATAACAAACACTTGTTTCGTGATGATGGTTTAACAATCAACATGCACCTACAAACATTTCACAAATCACCAAAACAAAGAACTGCAACGTATTAAAATCTAATTAAGTGTTAAATAAACATTACATACTTGAAATATAGAGCTAAATCTGTAGCCAAGATGGCACTCTCTAGTAATTGGATAACACGTTCATATTCCTCAGGCTTCAAACTACTTAAAATATCATTTCCCTGAAAATATAAATTAATGCATTAAACTTATGTTTTAAAATAGGTTCATGTGATCAGATTCGCTAACATGCCCATTTGTATCACTACATATGTTTACTTGTTTCACTCACTTTAAATTTTCTAATTATGTATTATCAAAGCATAGTTCACTAAAGTCGTATTTCAACCAAGTATGAACCACATCGGTGGCATAATGGTTAGCGTGTTCGCCTCGAGTGTGGTAGATCGTTGGTTCGATCCCTGATCGGGTCAAACCAAAGACTATAAAATTGGTATTGTTGCTTCTCCGCTAAGCACGTAGCATTAAGGAGAAAGAGCAAAGACTGGTTGGCTCGGAATCATAATAATGTGTCAGAGTGGAGCGACATGTCTACCCGTGGATTGTTGTTTCAGTGAGCTTAAAGCACTATAAAAAAAATTCCAACTCAGCGTGTTGGTCTAGAACAAAGTGGACCTCATCATCATCATCTCATTGAAAATTAACTTGTTCTCTCCATGTTATAGCTGAAAAATTGCTGAGTTGGCATTAAACAACAATCACTCACTCACTATAATTTTTAATTAGACTGAATCTAAAGCTAAAGCATTAGTCATTACATAGAAGTAAATATGATAATTATAATTGGATGTCTGTTGGATCTACTGTTTTTTAGTGATACACTGACATCTTACGAAATCCTGCCTGGGGTCCCATCAGCAGTCATATATTAAAATGGACAAGACTTCTAAATATTGAGGTATTTAAAAACAAAATCAAAATTTGAGAATATTTGGGAGAGGTTAGGATATTGGGGTGTATCGTCACTTTCAGCCATTTTTCAGCTATATTGTGACTACCGGCATTAATGGGTTGAGGGTTAGGGTTATGGTGTTTAATGCCATTAATAGCCATTTTTCAGCTGTATCATAACTATCAGATATAACGGGGAAAGAAAGTCAGGACAGATATAACAAACTGAAAGGCCATAGAAACCGTAACACTTGAGGTGGGTATCAGGGTGTGAACCCAATTTGTGGTGTCAGGTATGTGGCTAGAAGTCAACAATCTTAACCACACACCCATCCATGCCCACGAGAATATTTCAGTATTGGTTGATCTGGCTTGGTTTATGGTGTTTAATGCCACTCTCAACAATATTTCAGTTATATCGTGGCGGTTGGTATTATTGGTGGAGGAAACCGGAGTACCCAGAGAAAACCACTGACCTGTCGCAAGTCACTGACAAACTTTATCACACACTGTTGTTTCATGTACACCTCGCCATGAATGGGGTTCGAACTCACAACTTTAGTGGTGACAGGCACTGATTCCACAGGCAGTTGTAAATTCAACTATCATACGATCACGACCACGACAGCCTCTTTTAGTATTGATATAAGTAATTCGTAATAAGCAATACAGTGTAATAGCAATCATGTATGTTTTTGCTAAAAATGAAAATTTAATAAATAATTCAAGTCAAATCAACATTTATTTGTAACTTTAGTATCTCTCTTCTCTCATTTCAATTTATAAAAATAATCAGCTCCATAAATTATTTCAGGAAAAACATTAAATCAACAAAAGTTTCTACTTAATTGCAAATAAAAAATTGATATTGCAATATACAAAAATGTATAAGTGATATAAATTCTGAAAATGAAATTACTTTTTAAACAAGATAAATAGGAGAATATACAGTAGTTAGCAGAGGAGATTTCCTCATATAATTTAATAAGCTTTCGAGGAGATGAATTAATTTGAAAATCACCTCAAATGTGTAATATAATAAAAAAAAAAAATTAAAAAAACATTTTGTAGACTTCCTTGTCAATAATAGTCATTGAAAATATAGCAATATACAGTCTAGTCCACTAATAATGAAATTTAAGGGAATATGAAATCTTTTCATAATAACCAAACTTCAATATAACCAGACTTGATATATACTAAAGAGAGTTAATAGGGATAAATAATGTGTTCAATATAACTGATTTTACTATAAGTAGATTAGCCAAATAATTAGGTGGGTGGGCTATGGTGTTTAACACCACTTTCAACAATATTTCAGCTATGTCATGGCTGTCAGTTTTATTGGTGGAGGAAACTGGAGTACCCAGAGAAAACCACTGACCTGTCCCAAGTCACTGACAAACTTATCAACTAATGTTGTATCGAGTACACCTTACCATGAACGGGGTTCAAACTCACAACTTTAGTGGTGATAGGCACTGATTGTATAGGTAGTTGTAAATCCAACTACCATACGATAATGACCACAACAGTTGCTCTGATTTCATATTAAGTAGGCTGGACTAATAATTAAATTTCATTTAAAAGAACAAATTAAAAATGCACAAATGTTGTATAGCAAAAAATATTATTGTTTGCTTTGTATATTGAATGAATATACTTGAACAATATCGAAGATTATTATAAGGATAATGAGTGTCTAATGTCACTTAACAATATTTCAGTTATATTCTGGGGGTCAATTTTATTGTTGGAAGAAGCTGCAGCACTGGAAAAGTGCACAAAATTTCTGTAAGTAATTGACCTTTATTTATCATATAAGGCTGTAGCACCTCTATAGTGGTGATAGCTTCCGATGGCACAGGTAGATGTAGATTCAGCTACCCAACGACAACAGACACTTAGACCCATATGATATACAACATTAAATTCAAAAATATAGGCTTAAGATTTATTAGGGAAAACAATTATTTTGTTTGTTTTTTCTCTCACAAATACTAGTTTCAAAAATAATTTAAAAAGAATTGGGCTAATTTTCTTTTCTTGTGAGTATAATTTGTGATTATTTGTCATGAAGAAAAAACCTATATACAGTTTTTGTACTTAATAATGACAGGATTCAGTTGTCAATGTTAGATAATAATAAAGGTTAAATGGTAGAGAATGACAACATTTTTTTTTTAATAACGATGCAGTTTCATTCTTAATAACATAGGTCTTGTTATTTCATGATAATTTACTGTGTAAAGTGACACATTTCAAATCCTTTCAGGAAAGGATCA
This sequence comes from Gigantidas platifrons, assembly GCA_002080005.1. NCBI lineage: Eukaryota > Metazoa > Mollusca > Bivalvia > Mytilida > Modiolidae > Gigantidas > Gigantidas platifrons. The sequence continues at coordinate 613,980 of MJUT01061204.1, forward strand.
ATATGCTGACAATGTTCCAGCTAGTTGTACGTGTCATAAAAACTATAAATGTAGATGTAAATCATCATTGTTTAGCTTCTTTTTACCATTGATGATGATATAGAAAATTGCTATGTACATCAATTTCATTTCAAATTGATCTCATGTATAAAGAAAATAGATATGAACAATTTTTCTATATAAAATTTGAAATTTTAGTCAACAGGTGTCTGTTAAATGGACTTGCATTGATTTGACTGAAGCTGTATCTGTTTTTTTAATACCTTCAATTAATTTATGTAAATGAGTAGACTAATTACATGTGTAAATATACCTATGATAGCAACTGTTGTCTACAAAATTTTATTTTCAGTATCAGTAAATTTCCTTTGATCCCTAATTCTCTATCTATATAACATCTTTTAAAGTTTCGACATAGAAGTATAAAAACCAAATTACCATCAAATGATGTAAAACTCTGAAACAGGAAGACACAACCAGTGTAATATGTAAAACTCTGAAACAGGAAGACACAGTCAATGTAATATGACAATTCAGAAATAGAAAAAAAAATGTAATATTTTAAACTCAGAAACAGGAAAAAACATGTAATATTTGAAACTATGACACAGGAAAAAAACAATGTAATATTTCAAACTATGACACAGAAAAAAACCATTTAATATTTCAAACTATGACACAGGAAAAAAACAATGTAATATTTCAAACTATGACACAGGAAAAAAACAAACAAAGAAATATATCAAACTCAGGAACAGGAGGACACAACCAACATAATATGGCAAACTCATAAACAGGAAGAAACAGCCAATGTAACATATAAAACTCAGAGACAGGAAGACACAACCAATGTAATATGTCAGGGACCCTATATTAAAGGTTTTTAAGACATTTTACCTATGTATAAGAGTATTAAATACAATTATAGTGCCAAAATATTATACAAACCTTTGTACTGAGTATCATAATACATTGATCAAAATGGTGGTGTTCTAATGTTGATGTTGAGTATAATTCTGCTAATGGTGACATGGATCTGCAATAAAGTATTGCATTGGTATATATACTCAACTTAATAATATATCAAAGGTCTATTTTTCTGGGGTGAAAATGGAAGAATGTGCCCCTAGGATACTGATGACCCTGCTTCCAACTAGAGTAAGTGGGCTTATAACTCAGGAACTGTATAAGGCATAATAGCCAAAATTGAATTTGACCTGTGTAATGTGGTCACAAATAAATGTGCAAAGATTTTAAAATATTTGACCAACGGTAACTAAAGTTAGAGAATGAAAACAACAAATTAACAATTTTTCAATTAAATAAGGGGCATAACTCTGGGACTATAAAGGAATAATTGAACTTGACTTGGGTATTGTGGTTAAATTCCAAAATCATACTTGGACTGCCTTTTAAGTTCCCTGAACTTGAACATACATGTAAATTCAAATTTATTTGCTTTAGGGGAACCTGAGTTTTTGAGTGGTAACCTGGAATATTGGTATTTTTCTGCAAATTAAGGGACATAATTCTATAACAGAAAAAGCGTTAAAGTCATAAAATCAAACTTGGACTGCCTTTATGGCCCCTAACATTGTGTCTAAATATTTCAAATGATTTGTTTTAGTGGAAATTAAGCACAGTCAAACCTGTATAAAGAGGTCACCTTTGGGGCAAATAAAATATGGCCTTATAAGACAGATGGCCGCATAAAAGAGGATCCATTCATATGAAATTTTCTGTGACAGGACAAGAAAAAGGTGACCTTTTAATACAGGTACTGCTTAATAAAGGCAAGTTTGACTGTAATTGAATTGCATCAAGGGTTGTATCAAGGACATCTAATTACAAGTAAGATTCCAACTTATATCAAAATGGTAAATTAAATGTTCAAAAACAATTCTGATAATTTAGATTTTTACTTCTATGACTTACATATGAAATCAACATATAGATTGCACTGAATGATAAATGTCATGCTGGAATGAGTTTACTGTGCATCACATACACATTTCAATGTCTTGTCAATAATGCTAAAGCCATCTGTCACCAGAATGTAGAGAAATACCAATGATGGATTGTAATACAACTAATAACTCTGACATATTGTTGAACAGTAAGGTGGGGGGCCGTTGTGGTCATGATCGTATGATTGTCCGTTTTACAACTACCTATGTGTACTTGATACACAAAAATGTACAACATTATGTGATAAAGTTTGTCAGCGACTTGCGGAAGGTCAGTGGGTTTCTCCAGGTACTCCGGATTCCTCCACCAAAGAAAACTTACCGCCACGATATAACTGAAATATTGCTGAAAGTGGCATTAAATACCATAACCCTAACTCCTTGAACATTAAGGTTTCTGAAACTAAGACAGATCATAGTTTGAACAACTACAGAACTTAATACACCTTCTGCACATTATTGATTTGATTCTAAAGAAATAACTAGTTTTATACCTTTTTAAAACAAGTTATTTCACTTACGAAGGGTAAAATGGTACCCGGCGTAGCAAGAACAATTGAAAGGACAACAAATTTGAGCATAATTTTCTCATAATTTGTAGATATTTGAATCTGGTAAAAAATTAGAGGATAATTTTATAGCAAATAGAAAATTCTCAAGCTGTTACAACATTCATATTTTGAACAGATTATGGGAAAAATAATATGTTGTTTTCATTAAACTTTGCATGAAAGAGGACCCTTTTGAATACCTTAAAGGGAAGTAACTCATGTTAAACCTAAAATTTTAGAATCAAAGTCAAAAACGTGCAAATGGTCAATTGAAGGTAATTTATTTGATAAAAGAGATGCAAAATCGAATAAGGCACCAGAGTACAGGTAAGTTCCATCTATAAAATCACAAAGTTTACGAAAAAATATTTTGATTGCTGTTCAAAGTCTTACAGTCACTGTCATGTCATTGCTTCATATGAAAATAACAAACCATTGCTACAAACCTGTTTAAGAACTGATTATTGACTCCTCGATGATCTAGATCATGACATAAACAGCCAACCATCAAAGCTAGTCTTTCACAGTCAGTTAAAACATTGTCCATCTGGCCTACCTAAAATAACAATATAATTAGTACCACTTAATATTATACAGTATACATTTATTTAGAAAACCATTGATTTTTAATTACTTATCTACTGCTTTGGGGACTGCCGTGGCCGTGATTGTATGATAGTTGGATTTACAACTACCTATGCAATCAGTGCCTATCACCACTGATGTGAGTTATGTGATAAAGTTTGTCAGTGACTTGTGGCAGGTCGGTGGTTTTCTCCAGGTTCTCTAGTTTCATACACCAATAAAACTGACTGCTACGATAAGATTGAAATATCGTTGAAAGTGGCGTCAAACACCATAAAACCAATCTTCTGCTTAACTTTGTGGGTGCAAAACAATTATTTCCTCACAGAAAATGTAGATGAAAAATACATTTAAAGTACTGTTCCTTTAACTTTTCATTTTTACCCAAGTTCAAAATGCAAACATGAATTTCTATTAAAGGTAGGGCTGTCATGACCGTGGTCGTATGGTAGTTGGATTTACAACTACCTATGCAATATGTGCTTGTCACCACTGATGTCGATCAGGGTGAGGTGTACAACATTATGTGATAAAGTTTGTCAGTGACTTGCGACAGGTCGGTGGTTTTCTCCAGGTCCTCCGGTTTCCTCCACCAAAAAAACTGTCTGCCACGATATAACTGAAATATTGTTGAAAGTGGCATTAAACAGCATAACTCATAACTCTAACCCATATACTCTACATTTCATAATGCTACACTGCAATTTGTAAGCCAGAACATCATATAGTGGAGAAAAATACTATGTGTTTACTGTTTAAAATATATTTACCATGAGCATACAAAACATATTCTGTGCCACATTGAAGGCATGTCTCCAGTTGGGATAGTTAAAACATATATTTACCCTGAGCATACAAAACATTGTCTGTGCCACATTGAAGGCATGTCTCCAGTTGTGATATGTCACATTTCTATAATTCTTCTTTACACTAAGTAACCATCGACATAATGTCTGAAAAATAAACATAAGTAATATAAAAGGCCGTTGGCCACTGGTCCCCCGACGCCAAGTTTATATCGTAAGATTAAATTTTGAAACTACTGTAAACTAGAGGGTCAGGTGAGCCTGTATCACTCATAATTCTGAAAGGGGACCATCCAAGGACCATTTTGAAGTAAAAAAAGGGGAGTAACTCTGGTTAGATTTGTCGAAAAATCATCATTATCGAACTTGACCTAGATATTCATGAGATACAATTACATACCAAACCTAGTTTCAATCTGACTTTTTGTTCACAAGTTATAATTTGGAAACCAAAATATTAGCAATTTTGAAGCAAAAAAAGGAGAGTAACTCTAGTAAGATTTGTCGAAAAATGATCGCTATAGCACTTCACCTAGATATTCAAGAGATACACTTACATACCAAACCTAGTTTCAATCTGACTATTTGTTCCCAAGTTATCATCTGAAAACCAAATATTTAGCAATTTTG
>MJUT01061204.1:631757-641900 GCA_002080005.1 Gigantidas platifrons
TGAGTTTCAAGTCCCAAACAGAAATGATGAGTCCAGGACTCACCTAGATGAGTTTCAAGTCCCAAACACAAATGATGAATCCAGGACCCACCTAGATGAGTTTCAAGTCCCAAAGAGAAATGATGAATCCAGAGCCCACCTAGATGAGTTTCAAGTCCCAAACAGAAATGATGAGTCCAGGACCCACCTATATGAGTTTCAAGTCCCAAACAGAAATGATGAATCCAGGACCCACCTAGATGAGTTTCAAGTCCCAAAGACAAATGATGAATCCAGAGCCCACCTAGATGAGTTTCAAGTCCCAAACAGAAATGATGAGTCCAGGACCCACCTAGATGAGTTTCAAGTCCCAAACAGAAATGATGAGTCCAGGACTCACCTAGATGAGTTTCAAGTCCCAAACACAAATGATGAATCCAGGGCCCACCTAGATGAGTTTCAAGTCCCAAAGACAAATGATGAATCCAGAGCCCACCTATATGAGTTTCAAGTCCCAAACAGAAATGATGAGTCCAGGACTCACCTAGATGAGTTTCAAGTCCCAAACAGAAATGATGAGTCTAGGACTCACCTAGATGAGTTTCAAGTCCCAAACAGAAATGATGATTCCAGGACTCACCTAGATGAGTTGCAAGCATCTTTGTTAGAAGGGTCAATATCCATCTATCAATTACATGTTAAAATAAATATGATAAAATCTGTTGACTTATCTATTTTGTTAAGTATCAATATAAGTATCAACACAGACAAGACAAGATCATTGAACTGTTTCTGGTTTGAAATAAGGTAAATTGTTACTACACGAAATGCACTGCTTTGTTGTTAAAATATGTTGGTTTAAGGTGGTACCTTACACTTCAGGTAAAATTTGATCTGCTCGTTTAATTTTCTTATTTTTTTGGCAGTGTGTTTGAATATATCCACTGTAATAAATATCAAAATTTTAACAAATCCCAACCAACAGACTCAGAGCTATAAATTCAATAGCCACATAGCAGCTTTCCTCTCCTTGGTTTCGAAATGCTTGAAATCTGCATACAAACATCATATGATCAAAACGTTCAACTGTTTTTAAAGAGTTATCTCCCTGTAGTGTTAGGTACCACCTTAAGCAATATTTGTTCTAGAAAAACCATAAATGATACAATCATTGCAAAATGTGGATTCCGAAACAAGTTGGAAACTTATGTCAATATATCACCACTTCAAGACAAGATATAGTCAAGATTTAGGCAATAATGCAGTATAAAAAGTTTGAAAATACCAAGAATGTCATCAGAAGCTGTAAGATGCTACAAACTGCCATGAAAAATATTTTGTTTGACCTTGATATATGTTAACATGCATTAAAGATCTTTTAAAAGTCTTAATGTTATTCAGTTTTGAATGATTATATTATCATACCCAACCCTAAAAAAGTGTTGTGGATTGGTGGTCAAGGCAATCAATTAGCTATTATAAATAATATCTCTTTTCACCCACAATTAGGTAAAGGTCAGGGTCATTTTGTTTAACTCCACTTTCAACAATATTTCAGTTATATAGTGGCAGTCAGTTTTATTGGTGGAGGAAACTGGAGTGCCCGGAGAAAACAATCAACCTGTTGCAAGTCACTGAAAAACTTTATCACATAATGTTGTATCAAGTACTCCTCGCCTGAGTGGGATTCAAACTCACAACTTATTGCATAGGTAGTCGTAAACTACCATACAATCACGACCACGATGGCTTCCCGGTAAAGATCAGTGCCTAGTTTGGATTTCTTAATTCGTTAAAAACTCTCTCCTTTTGACCCTCTAAAACATAAGATCAATATCACTGTCAATCTGTAATCAAATAAGAAATACTCTCTTGTTCATCCTGGAAAAATTAGTACCAACTACAGTGTCAATCTTAGTTTATTAAGGGCCCTCTCCTATCTACCCCCCTAAGAATTAGAACTGATATCATCATCTGATCTGAATTTATGTAAGCCCCTCTTATACACCCCCTTAAGTCATCATCTGATCTGAATGTATGTAAGAAGCTCCTCTTATACACCCCCTTAAGTCATCATCTGATCTGAATGTATGTAAGAATCCTCTCTCATACACCCCCTTAAGTCATCATCTGATCTGAATTTATGTAACAATCCCCTCATATTAATCCTCTAATGCCATCATATGAAAGTTCAATAAGAATATGGAAGTCATTGTATAGTAGTACAAAACTAATCTTTACTACAAAATCTAATAAAAGTCAGGTGAATCAAAGCCCTGCTATGCAGGCTCTAATGAAGGCCATCTTCTTATACAATAACACATGATATTCTGAAAGCTTTTCACATCCAATTGACCAAACACAGTATTGAAACATAATTTATACATGAATGGATGAAATCACTTATAGTTACGACATAGAAAACCCATTTAAAAAATGATAGCGCTTGACTATCCTGCCAGGATGCACACTAAATTGACAAGGTCTTATTTAGAGATTATATTGAATTTCAGAGATTATTTTCATCTCACCTTTATACCGGTAATAAAATTATAACACATCAAAAATTCTCAACATGTATTTATATCTTTATGTAGAAAATTATACAAATACAGAAAAACCTGTATTAAGAGGTCACATTTAGGACAAAGAAAAAGTGGTCTTATAAAACAGGTGACCACTTAAAAGAGGTTCAATTCATATGAAATTTTCTATGAAAAGACAAGACAATGGTGACCTTTTAAGACAGGTGACTGCTTAATAGAAGTGACAGCCTGGGCAGGATTGACTGTATATAACATTTTGTAGAAAATTATACAAATATTTAATATTCGGCATTCATTTTAAAATTTCACATACAAATATCAATTTGTCTTAAGAATCAATTACAACACACAAGTGCTTGTTCTTATACACAAAGTCAATATTGTTTTTCCTAATTAAACAATGGGGGGAAATATTGAGCAATAATATAAATGAATCAATGAGAAAAAAAATTAATTTGCATAATTTTTGATTGATCTACAGAAAATATTCCATGATTTAATGATTATGAACTTTGCTATAAACACATATTTTTAATACAGCAAAACCTGCTTTAGTGACCACCTCTATTAAGTTACAGTCAAACCTGCTTTATTGACCACCTCTATTAAGTTACAGTCAAACCTGCTTTAGTGACCACCTCTATTAAGTTAGTCAAACCTGCTTTAGTGACCACCTCTATTAAGCAATAACTTGTATTATGTGACCTTAATTTTTATTTCCTTTCATAGTGCATTTCATATCAATTAAACCTGTATTAAGTGACCACCTGCCTTATGTGACCATATTTCACTGTTTCCTTGAAGGTCACATAAGACATGTTTGACTCTATTTAATATAGTCAAACCAAAAAAGGAATGAATTTGTATCGATATATTTCCCGTCAAAATTGAAACAACAATCCATTTTGACCCTCAGCATTAAAAAAACTACTGTGATCTAAACATATATTCTTACTACTTAAATACAGTAAATTCTGACATGACCAAAAAAAAATATGTACCAAATTATACCGTTATATTTCCCGTCAAAATTGTAGCAACAATCTATTTTGACCCTCAGCATTAACATTAAATTTGGACATGACCAAAACAAAATGTATGAATTTGTACCGATATACGTTCCGTCAAATTTACAGCAACAATCCATTTTGACCCTTAGCATTAACAATAAATTCTGACATGACCAAAAAAATATGTACGAATTTCGTACCGATAAAATTTTCTGTCAAAATTGCAGCAACACTGCACCATTTTGAGCCTCAGCATTAACTACTGTGATCTACAGATACAGTAAATTCTGACATATCATAAAAAAATATGAATTTGTACCGATATGTTTCCTGTCAAAATTGCAGTAACATTCCATTTTGAGTCTCAGCATTAACTATTGTGTTCTACACAGATCAATATGTCTGAATGATCTTTAATCTTATCATATACAGTATAATCTTGTATTTAATCTGATGTTATACAACTAATCAGATTTTAATAGGGATCTGGAGATCAAATAACTATGAACACAAAATACGCACTGGAAATAATAGGCCAACAGGGAATAGGATGGCCTAAAAGTGCAGCCTAATAAAAGTCTTTAGAATTATAATATTCTGTTATCATCTGATAACAAAGCATTTCCGATGATTAAGTAATGACAAGAAGCCAAGAATTTTATATTAAATCAAAAAGTTAATTCTTAACATTATCTATCACCAGACACTATAGTAGTCAACCCTTTTACAAGAACTTTTTATAAAGCCACTTTATCAAGCATTAAGGAAAAAGAACTGAAATTAAATTATCCACTTACTAGCTATAAAGCTCCTTTAATAAGACTATTTTTCACTTTGTACTGTATCCTCAAGTAACAACCTGATTAAACTGCCAGTATAAAGCAACCAAAATGTCTTATGTTACATCTTTGAAGTTTCCTTTTGGATTGCCACACAAGACCAGCGTGATTAAGTTTCCTTTTGGATTGCCACACAAGACCAGCTTGATTAAGTTTCCTTTTGGATTGCCACACAAGACCAGCTTGATTAAGTTTGAGCCTTATTTATGAAGGTGTGCCTGACTTGTATATAGTTTAGTTTGAGCATTATTGATGGGGAGGTTTGCTTGACTTGTGTGTACCGCAGTTTGAGTTATATTGATAGAGAGAATTGTTTGACTTGTGTGTACAGCAGTTTGAGCTATATTGATAGAGAGAATTGTTTGACTTGTGTGTACAGCAGTTTGATCAAAATTGATGGAGAGGTGTGATTGATTTTTGTACAAATTAACTCCAGCCTTGTTGACAGGTGTGTTTTGTATGTAGCATAGTTTGAGCCCTATTGATAACGAGGTGTGCTTGACTTGTGTGTAGATTAGTTTGAGTCCTATTGATGGAGAGGTGTGCTTGACTTGTGTGTAAATTAGTTTGAGCCCTATTGATAACGAGGTGTGCTTGACTTGTGTGTAGATTAGTTTGAGTCCTATTGATGGAGAGGTGTGCTTGACTTGTACGTAGATGAGTTTGAATCCTATTGATGGAGAGGTGTGCTTGACTTGTGTGTAGATGAGTTTGAATCCTATTGATGGAGAGGTGTGCTTGACTTTTGTATAAATTAGTTCCAGCCTTGTTGACAGGTGTGTTTAACTTGTGTGTAGATTGGTTTGAGCATTATTAATGGAAAGGTGTGTTTTGTATGTAGCATAGTTTGAGCTCTATTGATAATGAGGTGTGTTTGACTTGTGTGTAGATTAGTATGAGCCCAATTATTGTAGAGATGTGCTTGACTTGTGTGTAGATTAGTTTGATCCTTGTTGTCAGAGATGTCTTTGACTTGTGTGTAGATAGTGGTGTGCTTAATTTATAGTTCTAACCAAATTTATCATTCACTCGTTAAAGTATTTCCAGTTTTCTGTCAATACTCAAGCTTTCTCAAAAAATAAAACTGACAAAGACACAGTCTGCTAAAATTTGTGTAAATTTCTGCCAGATAAGGCATGAATTCTGCAATCTTTTCTTAAAGATTACGAATACATCTAATTTGAGCACTTGACACTCATCATTGATTACATCTTTTATCTGACTAGATGCACAACCTTTTTCAAATTAATTACCTCAAAGAGATTCTGATCATTTTTATTGAAAGATGTCCCGTCAAGTTTGTTGATTAGCTGTGCCACACCAATGACACGACCCTGAGCATTTTTAATCGGCATACAGAGTATTGATTTTGTCTTGTAGTTCGTTTCCTCGTCAACCTGAAAAAAAATAAAGAATCATTAGATTTAGCCAACTTCCTTCAATTAGATCTGTCTCTGTAAAACAATATGACATTTTCAAGATCTCAACACTAATGCTAATTGACCAGTTTTGATTTGACGTTAGCATGCAATACAAACAGGAGAAGCTTTTGTACTTTCTAGTCCGCCTGCCTTCAAGACTGCCTGTAGTAAGTAAATACTATCCTAAAGGACCATAGTTTAATGTTCCAATGGTTTTTAAGGTGTCTCTTGATTGACCTAGTTTTAAAGGTGTCCCTTGAGTGGACTGATTCTTTAAGGTGTCCATTGAAGGGCCTAATTTTTAAGGTGTCCCTTGAGAAGCAGATTTTTTATGGTGTCCATTGAGTGGCCTGATTTTTTAAGGTGTCCCTTGAGTGGTCTAGTTATTTAAGTTGTCCTTTGAGAATCCAGAATTTTTAAGATTCAGTTAAGTGTCCTGATGTTTAAGGTGTCCCTTGAGTGGCCTAATTATTTAAGGCATCCTTTGAGAAGCCCAATTTTTTAAGGTGTCCCTGGAGAAGCCCAATTTCTTTAGGCATTCCTTGAGAAGCCCGATTTTTTAAGATGTCCCTTGATTGGCCTGGTTTTTTTTAATGACAGGTTTAACTGTATAATCAAACTCATTTTGATGGGTAGAATGTCTGACCACAATCCTATGATGATGAAATAGATCATATCATTAATTTTATATTCACAACTCTTTAACTTTCATAAAATTGTGAGTTTGAATCCCACTCATGCAATACAACTCTGGGTACTCAGGTTTCCTCCACCAATAAAACTGACTGCCACGATATAGCTAACATATTGAAATATAAGTGGTGTTAAACACCATAAACCAAATCATCAATAGCCACTTTGTACTGTTAACTAGAAATTAGGTCAAGCAACATCTTCTGAAGCCTTAATATCAAAACTGACTTTTCTGCACTTTTCAACCAGTGCAGAAGTTTTCAGATATACTCATAAAAATCCTATATTATAATTGTACTATTCAATATCGACACACGGCTACAGCTTTGAAGAAGACAAAAACAATCATTCAATCTTATGACAATGGCATTATATGCACTAAAATGAATATCAAATAATGCATGCCATCAAAAATAGACAGACATTTGTTATATAGAGTGTCCTGTTAACTGTACTCTACACAGCTTAACTTAAAAAACACAAATTGAAAATATCTGGATGAGGAAATCAAAATCGTTAATTTCAATTAGAAGAAGTTTTACAATAAACTTTTGATTTATATCATGTAGTTTAATCCTTTGATGTTACACCATAAAGCCAGACAGCAGTCCAATATAATGTTGCCTTGTTTACACTTTTAGAAATGTAAGGCAAGATGCATTTTTGAAAACCTCAATATCGAATGAAACTATATTAACTTATTTTAAACTTGATAGAGATATTGATAGCATCTATAAAGCTTCAACATAACAGCTTACAAACCAAAGGCCCACAGGAGCTTGTATCAATCACCTGGTTATCAGCCACAAATAAAATGTATGCAGTTACTAAATAAAGAACCAGTAATGCAGTTTACCCTTTTACTTCACCAGTCCACAACATCTCCAAGATATAACCTGTTTTGTATTACCTGTAACCCACCAAAGATTTAAAAAAAAATCTAGTTTTTACCTTAGAATCTAATAGTATAAAGTAGATCTGGATTTAACCTGTCATAAGAAATGATATGGATGTAAATGAACATGAGACTGTCCAACATTACACTTAGAAACATACCAAAGCAAAGGAACAGTGCCTTCGTTGCTATTCCAAATTTTACAGCCACAGTAGAGTATTCAACAATGATCACAAAAATACCCCAAAATGAGTATGAAACGGCCCTTAGTCTGTAGTTCACCAGCATTCTCTATGATATTCAAAATGAGTATGAAACGGCCCTTAGTCTGTAGTTCACCAGCATTCTCTATGATATTCAAAATGAGTATGAAACGGCCCTTAGTCTGCAGTTGACCAGCATTCTCTATGATATTCAAAACCTTATATTTACAGGACTTACAGAAGACTGTGTTTACAGGATATATCATACAGAGAAGATTACATGGACAGGTTGGACTGTATATATAATACCCAGAAGCCTATATTTACAGGATATGATTTTTTTAAGAAAAGTACTATAAATCCATAATAACAAGAAACGTGTCTTCAGTGTAGAAAGGTGGTGTCACTCATTTCTACATTTGTTTTCAAATCTCCTGATTTAGTTAATTAGATCAGTGAGAAGCTAAAATTAGTACAGAAAGCTATAGGATTGTTTTGACTAACAACCTTCATTATAATGTTTGATGGACACTGACATTTAAAGTACTGACAATCAAATAGGAAAATCTCTCTGGACAAGGGTGCTTTCTGTCTAAACACGTCTTGAAACATCCAAATATAGAACACAGTCAGATCATTCTTTTGGACGTGACTGGTACGGTACATTTTACTTCTATTGCGTGCATGTCTATAAATCAGATTGCTTATACTACCATGCTCTCAAATTTAACACAGGGGGATGCAATTTAAGTGAAAATGAAAAAAAAAATCCATCTAAAATTCAGGTAAATACAGGGAAAAAACTTACGTTCAACTGTTGGATAATTTGATGTTATAGACTGAATTATTTATGGTGTTTTATTCTGCATTGTAAATTTTACAATTTTAAATACAAAATGTACATACCCTTTGACAAAAGTTTAGCACCACTTGATTTATTTCATAAATATCTTTTTTTGAAAATTAACTTTTTAAAAATGTAATTGCTGTAAAGAATATCTGTAAACATTTTCCCATAGGGACTTATGCTAATTAACAAATGTATGTCCTGTGGCATTGGTAATCTTGTCCATTTGTAAAGTTTCATATGACTAAATTGCTTTAAATTTTTTTTTATCACCAAGTATATAGTTAGGGGCATATGGCTTTAAAAGCAGATTGAAGGAGGGGGTTGATGGTGTTTAATGCCACTTTCAACAATATTTCAGTTACATAATGGCAGAAAGTTTTATTGGTGGAGGAAACCAGAGTACCCAGAGAAAACCACCAACATGTCACAAGTCACTGACAAACTTTATCACATAATGTTGTATCATGTACACCTCACCATGAGCATCATTCGTACTCACAATTTTAGTGGTGATAGGTATTGATTGCACAGGTAGTAGTAAATCCAAGTACCATACTACGACAGCCCCAGATTGACATTTCAAAAAGCAGTTTATAGGATTGCATTACTTATGCCCAAAACTCTTTCATTCATAGGGAAGTACAGCTATTGGTCTATATCGATAATGATTAAAATTCATTTTTTTTTCTGTTTTTGTCAAGCAGTGTAATCTTGCATGTTTTAAAATCATTAGGGAATAGACTGGTGTGAAGATTTAAATTAATTACATGCGTCATTGATTCAGGAATTATTGGGGCTGAAAATTTCAAGATATACAGTAATGGTCTAAATTCATCAATACTTGTCACTTCATTCTCATCAAGACTTTCTATTTCTAATTCACTTAACACATCATTTAGGGTAAAGGAATATTGCAGATAAATTTAGTGATCAAAGATTTGATCAATTACAACTTCAGAAATGTTAAAAGACGAATTATTTATTTATGATTACTAATAAATTCATCATCTATAGAGATGGAGTGTTTAAATCATATCAATATATTCCATCTTTGTTTTAAGAAATAATTGCTGGAAGCCAAAGTTATATAGATTTCAACATTGGTAAAAATTAATTCTGTAAAATTTTTATCATGAACATTAGCAAGTGAGTGAGTAATTGATTGTTGTTGAATGCCATCTCAGCAATTTTGAGCATTAACGGCAGCTTTATATACGATAAAACACGGCTCTTTTAGTCAGGAGTGCTAAAGAGGTTCTGAGGAGAGCAATTTTTAATAGTCGTGGAGTACAGTCAATTTTGTCCATGTTCCATATCAGAAAGAAATGGGTTTTTTAATAAACAGCTGATCAGAAATCATTATTTCCTATATTGGTCATATACTGGAAACTACCCTGTTGTCAAAAATTATATTTATAGTAATGGTGACCTTGACCTTTGACATAATGACCCCAAAATAAATAGGGTTCTTCCACAGGGGAATCATGTAGCTAAGATTGGTAAAGATCCAATATACAGAACTAAAGTTATTGTGCAGAAACCTGTGTGGACGCCCACCTACCCGCCCCCATACCCAATCACAAAATACGGCCCGTCTTGAGACGGGCGTATAAAAATGTGAATCATTGATGTACAATGGATGGATATCAACTTATGACAGTATAAGGTGTGGATTAAAAGGTGCGTGATGGGCACAACCCCCCCCCC
>MJUT01061204.1:641906-658015 GCA_002080005.1 Gigantidas platifrons
CCTTAAATCCGGCAAAGCATTGAATATTACTAGTAAAAGCAGTAATTCCATAAACCTCCCAAGTTTTCTGCCCTGTACATTTTGTAAACCTGAAAGGTCCTCAGACAACCCACCCACCCCCGTCTAGATTTCATACCCCTCCATCCCACATCCTGTCATGAAAACTTGGAACTGTGCCTGAATATCTCCTCTTGCCCGAAAAAATTGACATATGTTGCAATTGTTTGTATTGCAGACCATTATTGATTAACATCTTACAATAAGAACATCCAGTACATGTTTGTAGTACAAGATATTACAATTCTAGTATGGATCAACTCTCCGATACATTTTATAAATATGGTATTGATAAAACATTCCAAGTATTCAGGTACAGATATATATGTAACTATTTTAGAAGTCAATGAATCATGGATGATTTTCTTCTTCTTTACATTCAAATTTTAATTAACCTAACATCACTGATCAATTTTATGTTGATTATAGCATTTTCAAATATACACTCCGACAAACGTTAAGCACCACCCTATATTTTTATCGATATATTTTTTTACATCAATACTGTTAAAACAATAAAATAGATATCACCATTTTTCTTACACTTCTTAAAAGACTACACCAAGGGCTCTAAAGTTACCAATCTACGAAGTATTTATCATCCTGAGAGACGTGACTATGACGTGGCAAAAATGGGGTTCAAAACAGGCGCTGGAAAAACGTAAAACCAGTTTGTCTTTGATGGAAGTTTTAAACATTGCATTAAAATGCAGAGTCTTCAGATTTTAAGAACTTTTAAATGCATCTATT
Organism: Gigantidas platifrons; assembly: GCA_002080005.1. Taxonomy (NCBI): domain Eukaryota; kingdom Metazoa; phylum Mollusca; class Bivalvia; order Mytilida; family Modiolidae; genus Gigantidas; species Gigantidas platifrons. The sequence goes on from MJUT01061204.1 coordinate 642,714, forward strand.
GTGCATATGTGTAAGGCATAAAAATAAATAACGAGTATATCCACCGCGTTTATTGTGAAGTTCTGTAATACGCCTCGTCATGCTTCGCACAAGACGCCTAAGCCATTCTTGGGGGAACTGTTGCCACTCCTGTAAGATAGCAGTTCTTAATTCGTCAATATTTTGACATTTTGGATTGCGTTGGTTACTTTTTCGGCCAATAAAGTCCCATATATCATACATGCTCTATAGGGTTCATGTCTGGCGACATCGCAGGCCATGGAATTGTCTGAACAGCCTCTTGCTGTAAAAAATGTTGTACAATTCGGGCTCTATGTGGCCTAGTGTTGTCGTCCATGAACATTGGCCTGTCAGCCAATGCATGATTGTCGCAATGGGGGACTATGCGTGGAGCGAGCACATTGTCACAGTATTTTTGGCCGGTCAGATTACCATCAAGAACGTACAAGTCCAACTTACAGTCAAAGGAAAAACAACCACAGACAGTTACACCCCCACCCCAAAAAGTAGTTGTGCCCAAAATGTGGTTGTCCTGAAATGAAGTGTTTCGTTGTCGCCAAACCTTTGCACGACAGTCGGTAAGGTGTAACAAAAAACGACTTTCATCAGACCAGTGGACCCGCCTCTATGTGTGAATAGTCCACCCCAAATGATCATGTGACCAGTCAAATCGAGCATGGCGATGACATAATGTCAACTGTGGACGTTTTATGGGTCGTCACGCTCGCATTCCCTGATGGTGGAGGCATCTGATTAGTGCGTGTGCTAATGTGGCCTCCAAACGCTAAATTACCACGAAGTGCACCAGCTGTACTGAACGGCCGTTGCCGCGCCCATCTGGATATGAGCCAGTCCTCTCTCGGCGTCGTTTTGCGAGGTCTACCTGCATGTGGATGGTCAGTAACATTCCCCGTTTGACGAAAACGCTGCATCAGTCGTACAATGATGGAATGGTTAACCCTGAAGTGGTCTGCCACCCTTCTATGGCTAAGACCACCATTATGCATGCCAACAGCTTGCCACCTTTCTGGTATGGTTAATTTTTGTCGCACCATACCAAACCGATAGAAAATGAAACTGAAAACTTGTTCGCAAACACAAATGTTGAAAAGTACATGTGGCACTTTACATACCCTGTCATATACACATAAATAAAAATCGATCAATAACCTGTTTCACAGGTAAGTAAGTATGTGTGTACAGGTAACGAAAACAGCAAACCGATTTGAAATAAGTTCATTATTAGAAAAGATATCATTGAAACAAGTCAGGTGGTGCTTAACTTTTGTCGGACTGTATATAATATTGGTGTGCGGAAATGCATTTAAGTTTTATATATTTCATCAACAGCTTAGGACAACCATGAGTATTTGAAAAAAAAGTCTTGTTTGATATTTTAACTGCTTTGATGGTGAAAAGGTTAGCATGCTCTCCTTGAGTGCAGTAGATCGTCGGTCAAATCCTGGTTTGGTGAAACCAAGGACAATTATATTAAACTGGTATTTGCTGCTTCTCTGCTAAGCATGCAAAATTAAGCTGTCAGAGCATTGACTCAAATGACTGGCTTGCATGGAATACCGATAATGTGTCAGAGTGGAGCAAAATGTCTAGCTATGTGTGTACTATTGGTTCAACAAGTAAAGCAAAACAATAAAACTGATTCCAATGTTACGTTAATCAGCAGAACATTTCCATTTTCTTATCCCTAAAATTAGATTTTAGCCAGTCCAAATGATTTTACTATAATTTAATATTACTTCCTGTTACTAATTTAGGATATATTTTAATGTACCAATGAAATTACATGCTCTATATGTACTAAATAATTCAATCTTTAAATCAGATATAATTGATGCCGAAAGACTGCTGCCTAGTAATAATACCTTTAAAACTGTTGAAAAAGCAAACATGTTTTTATTTGTTTAGACATTCTCATAACTTAACTTGACAGTAATTAATATTAGCTTTTTCTTTACTCCTGATTTGCTCAGAATCATCTGGAAATGCTGCAAAACAAGTGAAGAATAAAAATGACTTAAATTTCATTAATCTTCCATTTTTACCCCAGGGAAGTTAAAGACAATAAAATATAAAACAAATGACAAAATGTCATCCCGAACAAAAGACTTCTACAATGAAATAGGAGAAATGGCCATCCTGAAGGGAATACAGCTGCACAAAGTTAATTATCTACAATATATCAAAATGTAATTTACTTCCTTGTAATGAGGATGATGTGAAAAAAAAATTTAATTGGATAATTTTTTTTTTAAAAGAGTAGAAATGTTTATGTAACTATTGATTATAAGGACTATTATATTCTATTGATACATAATTTTCACAGACAATTGTAAAATCCAAAGAACTATAGGACATTTGATGTATAATATTGATTACAAGTCTCATAGTTCAATATATAGAATATAATTGTACTACAACACTCAAATTATAATAAAACTGCAGAGTTTCAAAGACAAAATTATTCATTGGAAACAATAAATCCTGTTTGGTACCAATGATTTTAATCAATCATAGGGGTTATGGTGTTTAATGCCACTTTCAACAATATTTCAATTATATCGTGGCGGTCAGTTTTATTGATGGAGGAAACCGGAGTACCTGGAGAAAACCACCGACCTGACAAATCACTGACAAACTTTATCACATAATGTTGTATCGAGTACAACTCGCCCGAGTGGGATTCAAATTTACAATGCTAGTGGTGATAGGCACTGATTGCATTGGTAGTTGTAAATCCAACTACCATACGACCACGAAGGCCCCCCTCTTATAGAAAGGAACATATATTTTGTAATGTACATACTTTTGGATCAAATCTTTTATCTTTGTATGCATCTGGTATATTACATGTCTGAAATGAAAAATTGAAAACAAATTACAATTCTAGCACTTGTAAGTGATGATTTACCATAGAAACTTGCTTTAGTGGTATATGAAGCCATAGTACTGACAGAAACCTACCAAGTGTTGGTAAATATCTTGTAACTTTTTCACTTAATTTACAAGTCAAGCACACCTTAAGGGAAGTTGGGCAGGATCCTTTACACCATTAGTGAAAGGATGGTAGCTATAATGCATGATTTATCACCTTAACAACTGGATTCTATAGAGGTCTGTAAACTGTTGATTCCAGCAGTGTTTCAGTGTTCAGAGCTGAAGGATCCAATATTCCTCTCCTTAATGCTTCAATGAATGTCTGACCCAAGGCCATTTGGGTAATTCTAAATAATTTTGATGATTCCAAAGAAGATATATGGCATATATTGTGTCCTTTCTGGTTGAAATGTTTGTCTGTTTGTTCTTACATGTCATTTTTGACATGACAGAGTTGTTCTCAAACAATCCCTGAATGAATGTTTATTTTTGTGAATGTACTACTGTTGTCTGCAAATGTTGCAACTTGATGAGTTGAGCCTTAAGGTTTTCATTGCATCTATATTCGAACATTGGTTGTTCTCTGAAAATGTTTTCAGTGGAATCGCTGATTTGCAATAATGGCCATGTATTTTGTAGTAAGCTTCTTGACATTGCGATCTGTTTTAATATAGCTTAGTATGTGCAGGATTCTGGATTATCTGGATTCTGCCTATTTGTATTGTCAGTGCATGAACTAGTGGGTAAGCAGAACTTTTCTGTCATTTGTTTCTTCTTTTCATAAACTTGTTAGTAGCAGTTTGCTGTCATAGCTTCTAAACTTGAAAAATATTGTCAGTTCGTTGGCATGTTTAATGATATTTATTAATAAGAAAGGATATAGATGTAAATGAACTTGAGAGACTATCCAACATTACACTTAGACACAAATTAAAGTAAAGGAACAGCTTGTAGTAAGAAATGATATCGATATTGTAAATGAACTTGAGAGACTATCCAACATCACACTTAGACACAAATTAAAGTAAAGGAATAGCTTGTAGTAAGAAATGATATCGATATTGTAAATGAACTTGAGAGACTTTTCAACATTACACTTAGACACAAATTAAAGTAAAGGAACAGCTTGTAGTAAGAAATGATATGGATGTAAATGAACTTGAGAGACTATCCAACATCACACTTGAACACAAATTAAAGTAAAGGAACAGCTTGTAGTAAGAAATGATATGGATGTAAATGAACATGAGAGACTATCCAACATCACACTTAGACACAAATTAAAGTAAAGGAATAGCTTGTAGTAAGAAATGATATCGATATTGTAAATGAACTTGAGAGACTATTCAACATTACACTTAGACACAAATTAAAGTAAAGGAACAGCTTGTAGTAAGAAATGATATGGATGTAAATGAACATGAGAGACTATCCAACATTACACTTAGACACAAATTAAAGTAAAGGAACAGCTTGTAGTAAGAAATGATATCGATATTGTAAATGAACTTGAGAGACTATCCAACATTACACTTGAACACAAATTAAAGTAAAGGAACAGCTTGTAGTAAGAAATGATATGGATGTTAATGAACATGAGAGACTATCCAACATTACACTATTAAAGTAAAGGAACAGCTTGTAGTAAGTAATGATATGGATGTTAATGAACATGAGAGACTATCCAACATTACACTTAGACATAAATTAAAGTAAAGGAACAGCTTGTAGTAAGAAATGATATGGATGTTAATGAACATGAGAGACTATCCAACATTACACTATTAAAGTAAAGGAACAGCTTGTAGTAAGAAATGATATGGATGTTAATGAACATGAGAGACTATCCAACATTTCACTTAGACACAAATTAAAGTAAAGGAACAGCTTGTAGTAAGAAATGATATGGATGTAAATGAACATGAGAGACTATCCAACATTACACTTAGACACAAATTAAAGTAAAGGAACAACTTGTAGTAAGAAAGGATATGTATGTAAATTAACAAGATAGACTATCCAACATTACAATTAGACACAAATTAAAGAAAAGGAACAGCTTGTAGTAAGAAATGATATGGATGTTAATGAACATGAGAGACTATTCAACATTACACTTAGACACAAATTAAAGAAAAGGAACAGCTTGTAGTAAGAAATGATATGGATGTTAATGAACATGAGAGACTATTCAACATTACACTATTAAAGTAAAGGAACATTGCTTTTATTGCTGTTCTATATTTCACTGCATGGTGTGTAGTTATTCTTAATCTATAGGTATTGCTCATGAGGACTCTCTATTTTTGCATGGGTTTGAATGACTAGAGTGAGAATGTAAATAGAATTTATACATCCAGTTTTCTTGTTAAATTCTGATTAACTAAATTCTTTTTTCCACTTGTTTGAAATAAAGTTGACATGGAGTTCAGTGTTTTTCAATTTAAATTGATTTTTCTGTGAAACTAATATAATCATTAAGATTTTAATTACATTGCTTGAAGGTTCTGATTTTCTTATTTCAAATAATCATAAGAAAGTCTGCCTTTAATTTGTTATTAAGATATGATACTCTCAAAATAAACTGAATTGGTGGCGTGGTGAGAAAGCAGTTTAATAATACAATACTGTCCCAAAGCGTGGCCGCCGCATCCTTAAAAATCTTACTGCACCATAATGAAATATCTCCTTAGGAAAGCAAGCGTCTTCTATACGTTAGCCCAAATGAAAACATACTCTCTTAAATATAATGCTACAAACGAGATTTTTAAATTTCCGGTTGTACAAAATGGTAAATAGCCTTATAGTCTGCTATGATGATTTTATAGAAATATTAGCTTTATGACATCTGCTTCTATACAGAAATAGTTCTACCTCCAGCAGAGCCAGATGTCTTCCTTCATAATAATTAAACACAATCTATTGATAGATTTCCTGTAGCTAACAACCACCTAGAAATCTCTTAAAACAAAACTATCTTATTGTAATGTAACAAAGGTCATCATGTATATTTCTGTAGAAATTGATTGTTTTTATATTTCAATATTGGCTAAACTTGACAGAGAGCAAACTGGCATTGATGTTTGTTTTTATCTGGTAAACATACTGCAGTTATCTAAACATACCTGTCCAGTAGCTGCCACATGTCCTGATATACCTATGTGTATAGGGAACCTTGGTTCTGCAGGCCTGAAATAAACATACAAAAATACATATTTTGATACCTGCCTACATGTCAGACATTATACATATGTTGATAGCTTTATACATTTCAGACATCCAAATTGTAATACATGTATCTACAATTTTCCCACTTCCCTGTAGGAGATTTTATGTAATAACATCATTTTAGTAATTTTCTGTGTTTTATTGTTATACATTTGGCTATTCTATTTAGGCCCTTTGGTTTTAATGCTGCCAAAACTTTAAAATTATTTGGCTGTCCAACCTTTTGATTTTGAGCATACCTGATGAAGGTTATTCCAGAAACGTGTCGAGCGCACACAATTTGAGATCTACTTTTTTATGTACTAAAAGGATATTTCTTTTAACAATAGCTTAGGATATTGATGAACATTGCAATACTACAAATTAGTGCATTTTTTTAACTGCTATATGGAATGTGCATACTCATACTTCTCTTTATCTTAAGTCATGACAAAATGATATTCCAAACATAAGCTAGCTTTTTTTTATTACTATCTAGATTACTTTGCTAGCTATTCTACAAAATAAAAAACCCATAAAAAACAGAATTATGTTTTAAAGATAGACCTAATCATAAAGTTTTATTATTCTTCAAAATTACCAATTACCCATCTCAGTAGAGGCAAAGATTACAAGGCATATATCATTAAAGAATGATATTTTGATTAAAACAGGAGATTAACTTTAAGGGAGGGATTATACAGCAAGGAGGAAGTTTCTCCCTTGATGGAGTAAAGCTTAGCAGGTTCTGCAACCCAACAAAGTTTGAGGTCAAAGGGTGATATTTTGATCAGAAAAGGAGATTAACTTTACGGTGGGATTATACAGAAGAGAGAAAGTTTCTCCCTCAACGTGGTAAAGCTTAGCAGTCAACACATGTGTTACTTGATTCTGCAGCCCATCTAAGTTTGAGGTCTAACAATATATGGGTGATATTTCGATCAAAAAGAGAAATAAAATGTAAGGGTGGGAGTTTCTCCCTCAACGTGGGTAAGATTAGCAGGTATTAGGATGTAAAATGCTTTACCAAATTCTGCAGCCCATCTAATGTTTGTTTGAGGTTTATCAATCTAAGGGTGATATTTTGATCTGAACAGGAGATTAAAAATAAAGGGAGAGATTACACAGAAGAGGGGAAGTTTCTCTCTCAACGGGAGAAAGCTTAGCAGATATTAATATGTAGAAATGTGCTACCTGATTCTGTGGCCCATCAAAGTTTTGACGTCCAATACAAAATCATTTGTAGGAATTTGTTTATATTTAGGAAAATTACTATTTATCTTGTAAAACTTTATTAAAATTTTCAAACTTTTTCAGAATTTATTACCCCCTAAGCACTTATTCTATATATGAGGAGTTAACAATCTTGCACATACACCTAAGTAAATGTGACATCATTTATTGAAATAGTTTATACTGAATTGAAAATAATGTTTACCAAGCAATTAAAATTTGAATAGATTGAAAAAAGAAATATAATACAAAAAACAAACTGAACAATACTAAGTGTGATTACTATTAAGAGCTGTTACCTGTTTATTGGAGATTTTTATCGTTAACCTGTTGTGACCAATTAACTTATGTTATTTAATTGCATATGTTGCAAAAAGTTCACAAATAAGGCTTGTTTCAGATCATAATCAAATTATATAAAGCTAAACACTGAATAAATATTGTATGCAATTCCAAACTGTTTTCCCTGTATCAAAATCGATACTGTGATCGATAAACCCTTTGATGTATTAAATCAGCCGATTACAGGACTCCGTTAATTTGTGTTTAATAGTCAGATAATGAGGTTGAGTTAACTGTTATTGTACTATTGACAACACTAACGGTATCCTACTATCTGTAGTATACTTACACCAAGATATTTGTTTAAAACAGCGATAAAACGTGTAATTGAATCTAAGTCTGTCTATCTTGACACTCGTCTTGTGTTTGCCCATGTTAGACAAATATTTGGTAAAACATACCTCCGTTATAGTTACACTGGCTTGTATAATGTCTTAAACCAACATATAACCTTTACATAACGTTTGATATTCAAATTTCAGTGAAGATTAAATTATAACCATATGTCATGAATAGTGAAATTAAGTCACCTTACTAATCTCAAAAAATCAAAACAAAGTATGTATAAAACCTATCTCAACGCTAGGTTAACCATTATAATAAAATAATAAAAGGAGAAACAAGTTAGTCTATGAAACTGATGTCTTTCTTATCTAATTATTAACTGTTATCATTTAATCTGGAGACAAACAGAGGCTGTAGTGGTCGTGATCGTATAGTAGCTGGATTTACAACTATCTTTGCAATCAGTGCCTATCACCACTAAAGTTGTGAGTTTGAACTCATGGCGAAGTGTACTCGATACAACATTATGTGATAGAGTTTGTCAGTGACAGGTCGGTGGTTTTCTCCTGTTTCCTCCACAAATAAAACTGACCGCCACGATATAACTGAATTTTTTTTTTAAGTGGCTTTAAACACCACAAACCACCTGGAGACAAAAAAAAATATTTCCTGTATCATATTTCTTCATTTATTTTGTTGCCTTAAACTCTATTTTTTTCAAGCTAAACTTGCTTATAAGTAAAGATAAGCTCCTGTTTTAAATCAGACGAAAAAATGTAGCTCTGATTTGGAAATCAAGTGTTTTTAAGCATGCTAATCATCCATTTTGTTCTCATATCAAGGAAATCAATACAAAAAATTTCCACTTAACAATAAGTTGATTTGTGTATTGGTCCGATACTTCAAATTCAATCAGTGCCAGGATTAAGAAGGACATTCTCTAATATGATTATCTCAGGCAAATGGAAAAGACTTATAAATCACTGATTCTCTAATTTATTACAATTCTAAGGAGGGGGTGAACTTAGAACACTGAACAGCAAAATAAAATTGGGTTTCATAAATATCTGTCTAGGTTTGACATAATGTAACATACAAGAGGCCCCAGAGGAAATGAATAGGGTTATGGAAATATGACATAATTCTCTCTGCAGGGTAAACCATTCCAAAGTGATATCTGCTATAATTAGTTGTGTTGGATGTACCTAACACATAACTTGCCTTAGGGTTAGGATTATGGTATTAACACCACTTTCAACAATATTTCATCTATATCGTGGCGGTTAGTTTTGTTGGTGGAGGAAACGGGAGTACCCGGAGTAAACCATCAACCTGTAGCAAGTCACTGACAAACTTAATCACATAATGTTGTATCGAGTACATCTTGCCATGTACGGGGTTCGAACTCACAATTTTAGTGGTGATAGGCACTGATTGCACATGTAGTTGCAAATCCAACTATCATACGATCACGACCATGACGGCCCCTAGTTGTGTTGGATGTACCTAACACATAACATATCTTAATTAAAGGACATAAATGAGTACTTCACATTAGGATATCTTTGCATTTAAAACTTAAATGAAGCAACTTCTAATAAGCAACAGCTTGTTACAATTGATCATTGACAGAGTTTTGTTAGATATAGTTTAACCAACCATATCCATTATCTTACACTGACATGGTCTATTAAATATTTATCTTTATTTGAAATTTACATTTTGAAAATAATTTAATCTATTCAAAACTAAGGTCATTCTCCGTCATGCATAGCTAATCTTAGTGGATCTTGGTTCTCCCATTTATGCACTTTCGACTTTGGTTTACTTGTCCCCAAAGACTTTTAAATTATTAAGTTTTTCCAATCTTTTGACTATGAGTATACCTGATGATGGTTATTCCAGACACACGTCATGCTAAACTGGATATCTAGGGGTTTTTTTTGCACTTGTGATAACGCCACAATATAGTTGAAATACTGCTAATGTTGGTGCTTAACACCAATCAATCAATGCACTTGTGATAATAAAAACATCATCTTAATATGGCCATTTCTGTATTACAGGTACATGTACCATTAAAAAACATGCATTATCTGCAGAATTTACCCTGAATAGGTATGCTGCTTTAATGTTTCTCAATTTGTTATCAAGCCATGAATATAGGTAAAACAAATATAGAATAATAACAGATTAGAAGGATGAGCTGTGATACGTGTGATTATGTACATTGAGAGACTCAAGACATCGAAACTGACATTATTGCTGTTATCAGTTACACCATAATGTGTTTGTCATCACACTGACCGATATCCACTTGACAAGATCAAAGGAAAATGTCCAATTTATCCATAATACTTAATTGCTCCTTTTATATTAATAAATCAATTAATCAACATGTAAGAGGGTAAATTGGGGGTGCTGACCATTTATATCTATATATACTCTCTATCATATAGCAATTTGATTCCCATGGTATATCATGGTCAAGTTTTCAGATGTTCAAAATACCATATGACACCAATAATTATATTTAAAACAATTAACATTTAATTAAGCAAAATTCAATATTTCTGAAAGAGGAAATAATTATGAAAAGAAAGTTTAAACAGTGATGGTCAACAATTTCACCAATATCAACAAATGAACAATCACCTCTCACCTCAAATGCATGTGTCTTTTGTGAAAGTTTTGTACCACCTGCATTTCTACGAAATTAAAAATCCAACTAGAGGCTCACAGGAGCCTGTATTCTCTTGTGACCAAGTAATGAATTAGCAATTTATCATTCAATTATCATCCACAATGTGTGAACAATAAGGTTTGTGCTTTCTGAGAAGATACTTTAACATTTCTAAATTGGGTTCTTTTAAACATTTTCCCGTCATGGTGGTTATTCTTAATTATTTTTATCAACATGAAAGAAAACATAAACTTTGTTGAGAACCGTCTTGGATATCTGATTAGCACAACAATTTATACATACAAAAAAAATAATACCCCCAGTCATGATTATTGTAAAATTGTTTGTATATAATACCCCCAGTCATGATTATTGTAAAATTGTTTGTATATAATACCCCGTCATGATTATTGTAAAATTGTTTGTATATAATACCCCCAGTCATGATTATTGTAAAATTGTTTGTATATAATACGCCCAGTCATGATTATTGTACTATACTATTTACATTTGAAACTGTTTCCTTACGAAATAAAAAAAAAGACTCAACACATCTTCAAACAAAATTTTTTAATTGTAAAGAATCGTCATTTAAAAAAATGGTTTTATCAAAGAGCCATGTTTGATCTAATTATAAAGAAATCGTTAATATTTAATAATTAAACTGGCGTGTCGTTTATTATAAAAAAGCATATACGATATTAAAATTTCGTATTGACATATTCTTTTATCTACTAAAAACTGTGGATTGTATTTTATTTACAAACCATATTGTCATTTACCAATATTGTAACGTTTTTTTTCTACATAATAATGTTATATCCCATCGGTGACATTAATCATAACAATCTATTTTTTTCCATAATAACAAAAGTATGAATCAATATTTTTGCACTGAAAAAAAGAAGAATGAATTTGGTACAATGAAACGAGGTGACAAAATCCATTAACCCAGATTTTATACTAATACTGTATATCACAAATGATGATTAAAACCACAACATTTTAACATGGCACAAACAACGAGGAATAATATACTTTAGTAATTCACAAGGGGAAAAAATGTTTAATTAGATATTTGTGATAATTAGTAATTATATTTTGCAATATGAAATAATGGGCTATGTAGGTCGCAGCATGATATGACAACAGCAACTGGACAATTGATTCATCCTGTACGGTACTAATATTACTGCAATCAAGTCGTAAACCATAACTGATAAACCAATCTGCTGTATTACTATGTCAAGTACTTGTCACAATCCAGTCATGGAAAAGAAACCATCAAAATTAGACGAAAAATATAAATTGTGTAAAATATAAAAGTATAAAATCTTAAAAATACAGTTAAACCTATTTAAACCAAACCCTGAATAAACCAGAATTCTGTATAACCTAACTTTAAATAAACCAGAATTCTGTATAACCTAAAGTCCCAATGTAGGAAATCTTTGTTAATTTAACCTGTATAAAATGAACACCTGTCTATTGCAAACACAAAGCAGGTTCCAAAACTCTCCATGGACAAAAACAATAAACATCATTTTTACATCTTGGGGCCTCTTGTTTGAAAACAGGTAAGGTTATAATTCCCCAAATTAATCCCAATCTTCATTCTGTACCAAGAATCTTAGTGTTAAGTAATCTAGAAGGATCAGTTGACTAGAACAAAGGTTATTGCATAAAAACCATGGTGTTTACATGCAGATGACTAAAGACCCATCACATAAAAAGAAAATTAAAAAAAATCAACTAGTAAAAAAATGAAGAAGAAAATGTTAAGACCTACAATTAAATAGTTGAGTTTCTGCAGTGATTACTCTTTCTACATAACACTGCATGCTTAGCATGAGAGCAGTAATGTAAATGTCAGTGTAATAAAGTCCTTGGTTTGACCTGACCAAGGTTTTAATTGTGATCTCCCACAGTTGAAGTGAGCACATTAACCATTACACCATGAAGACAGTTCCATCAAGTATTAATATCTTAAGTGCATTTCCCCTTGGTTATGTTCCTTGCTCAACCAGTGTAAAATAATAATGATTTGTTAATGAAGTGTCCAACAGTGATCTCCCTTGATAGTTTGTGTGTATAATCTATTGATGTCAGTAGAGAAAAACCCAGATTTTTATTATTTCTTGTCAACAACAATATTGCTAAGAAACTGGAAACAAGAGTATCTCAGTGTAGTTTTTATAAAGACTAAACTTGTTTATAGCAAACCTACAGTAATCCTGTAGTTCATCCAGTCATCAAAATTAGTACTTTATTAGCTCCCCTCTTTTCTGATATGTCATATGTCCCACATAAAGCATTTCAGAAAAGGGAGAGCTAATTAAAGATCAGATTGGCTCCCCCTTTTCTGATATGTCACCCATAAAGCATTTCAAAAGAGGGGTAGCAGTTAAAGATCTCATTTTTATTTAAGAATTGAATGCATTCTTTTGAAGTTTCATTGGGGTATGAATGCATTGACCGAAGTACATTTTCAATGAAGCGTGGTAGCGCTTCATGTTGAAAATGTGCTTCGATCAACGCTTTCATACCCCAATGAAACTTCAAAAGAATGCATTCAATTCTTATAATTATATTTAAATCACACCAAAATGTAATATAGTTGAATTTTTCGTTGTGAATTTTATTTGTGTTAGATTATTTGCTGTTGGAAGTTACTATGCCATTGATTTTTTACATCTGACGTCGTCATGGAGGCACGTGCAAGTTTGGGTTTGAGTTTCATTGGGATGTGAAACATCTCTTTTATAATCATGTGACCACTTCATAAACAATCATATTGTAACATTTCAATGAAAAACGGACGTAATGTAATTATTAGATTGTGGCTTGTCCTTTCTGTATTCTATTAAGATGGCTACCTCTTGTAGAAGTGTAGCAAAATATTTTGTATCTTGAATTTAAGCTACCGAGGATTAGGGTTAGGTATTATGGTGTTTAATGCCACTTTCAACCATATTTCAGCTATATCGTGGCAGTCAGTTTTATTGGTGGAAGAACCGACCTATCACAAGTCACTGACAAACTTTATTGTTGTATTGAGTACACCTTGTCATGAACGGGCTTCGAACTCATAACTTTAGTGGTGAAAGGCACTGATTGCACAGGTAGTTGCAAATCCAACTACCATGCTAAGCTACCCATAAAATATATGAGAGCATTTATAATACTGCAGATCATATCAATAAAAAATAATTAGCATTGCTGTAGGATTACCAGTCACGCTGGTTACTATGCCCTTGTACATGTTGTAAAAAAACAATAAAATCTAATCTTATCTTCCTAAGATAGGCTTCTTTTTCTTTCTACATCATGTTTTGACCTCATTGCCATCACAGCATCATCTCTAGTACTGACCATTGATTTAACATCAGGTACAGTCAAACCTGCTTTAGTGACCACCTTTATTAAGCAATAATTTGTTTTACGTGACCTTAATTTCTATTCCCATTCAAAGTGCACATAAATATCAATTAAACCTCTATTAAGTGACCGCCTGTCTTATGTGACCCTATTTCACCGTTCCCTTGGAAATTCACACAAGACAGGTTTGACTGTGCTAATGATACAGAAGTTGTTGTTCAACTGTGAAGAGATGAAGCTTGAGTTTTAGTGAGGCAGTGACAATATCTGGCATAACACGATAAAGTAGCCTTTGATTTGCTTAAATCATAAGTGTAAAACATTTGAATTGAATAATTTTCTCATTTTCTTCATGTAAATTGAAAATATCCCAGTTTATCAGAATTTTCTGAAAATACTGCATTGCAAAATATTTGAACAAATATCTACAAACGTGTACATTTGCCATTTTAACATAACCAAGAACGCATATATTGTTCTTGAAGTAACCCATCACACGATTGGTTAGAACTAACTTTACCGTAAAAGGTCATCTGAACGTGATGCCTTATGAGGCTTTGCTAGATCTTAATACATGACAAGTGGGAGCAATTAAAGATTTAAATCTAATAAGATTGTTTGTATGCCATAACCAAGTTTTGACTGTTTCCAAACTCCATTAAGATACAAATTAATGTAGACTGGCTGGGCTGGGTTGCACAAACCTCAATTAAATTTAAGTCTCAATTAAACTATTAAGTGCAAATTAAATGCATGTACATTTCAAGTAAATTTAAGTGTCAACTAAGTTTTAATTGACACTTAAATTTAATTGAGGGTTGTGCAACCCAGCCCTGCAGATGTGAAATCAAAAAAGAGTTGTGTGCTTGTATTAATATTCTCAATTCAATATACCTTTCTTCAAGTAATTCCTTTATTTTACTGCCAAAAAAAAGATGAAAAAAATATAATGAAATTAAGACTAGAATAAAAAATAAACTGTAAAAAATATGAAAAAGTTGTTATTAGAAATAATCTGCATTTACAATAACTTTGACTATTACTCATTATATAACATTTGATTTAAATGAGTACCAGAATATTTTCAATTTTGACATTCACTTAGTTATCTGCCCTTGGTCTGAAAAGTAAAAGACAGAGTTATCTTTTCTTTTCTCTGTAACACTCCAATATCAAAATACAGATGCATACACCTTATCTTAAAGCCACTACTGAAAAAGATTTTTACTGTAATCCAATTTTTTTTTAGACTTCCATATAGCAAAAAAGAGCTATCTTC
>MJUT01061204.1:658782-680891 GCA_002080005.1 Gigantidas platifrons
GTAGAATTTCAAAGCAAAACATTTCTAGCAAGCTTTTTATCTGTATCCAAATGCATAACAAAAATCCTAAATAAAGGTCAAGAAATAGAATGCTCTATTTTGATCCTGATACTTGGATATATGCTTTAAATACAAACAGTAGCTACTCTTGGGCTGAAAAGCAAAAAAGTCTATTGCAATACAAATTCATAAGGTAGATGTGTACTGTACCTTATGAAGCTAAAGATGTTACCTCATTCTTATTGTTCCTGGAGGTACAATGACATTTATGGAAGGAAAAACTAACTACAACATTCTTATTGTTCCTGGAGGCACAATGACATTTATGGAAGGAAAAACTAACTACAACATTCCCTTATACAGAGAATCATGAGATAATAAATCAGAAAATGTGTTTGCAGCAGATTAACCTATATGTATGGTTTTTGTATTCACATTCATAAATTGATTCTGTCAAAACACTGTTTGACACAAGACAAATAGATGTCATCTTCAATATGCTCTGGAAATTTTCACTAAAAAATTGTTTGGGGTAAGTTTGGTGCTATATCCCTAATTTTCAGTTTTCTGACTGATGATTTTATGTCATAAGTACAAAATTCATACTCCACGATAGCACAAACACTGCCAGTATTTATTGATTGTATTTGAGTTTATCAGTACAGGAAACATTGTTGTTTCTTCTATATAATATTGTATGACATCAAACTATGGATTGGTTATATTGTTACAGTAAAATAAAGTTCTTCTTCAAACATTGTTTCAAGTTTAAATCAAATGAAGTTTATATTGAATTTAAACTTTTCTAGTCTTTATATATATAACTACTCGACATGATTGCTAAATGGATAGTTTAACAGATTTCTATTTTGACCCTATTAAAATAAACGGAATAAGTACATTACACAACTATGTCACACAGCTGTTTACAGACAGGTTTTTATAACTTAATGTTTGGGGAAAAGTATATAAATGTGCATGCATTTTGTAGCAAGATTTTATATCTGACAGTTAGTATCAGTTGAATTTTATTGAAATTGCATTACATGCTGGGGAGTCAGGCCCACCCCCAATGTATTAATATCTCATCAATCAAGATTTAGACTAGAATTTGTTTCCACCTTTGTACATTGTAGTATCATTGTTGATTTTTGTAGACAAATGGACATGCAATCTCTTTTTTTTATATTGTAATCTATTTTGTGTCAATTTTGATACAATGAAACCTGTCCTTTGAGATCACTTTTATAACTGGATTATCTCTTTTGTGAGACCACTTTTATGTTGGGCTATCTCTTTTGTGAGACCACGTTTATGGTGGATTATCTCTTGTGAGACCACTTTTATGGTGGACTCTCTCTCTCTCTCTCTCTTTTGTGAGACCACTTTCATGGTGGAATATATCTTTTGTGAGACCACATTTATGGTGGATTATCTCTTTTGTGGGACCACTTTTATGGTGGACTCTTTCTTTTGTGAGACCACTTTTATGGTGGAATATCTCTTGTGAGACCATGTTTAATGTGAAATATCTCTTTTGTGAGACCACATTTATGGTGGATTATCTCTTTTGTGGGATCACTTTTATGGTGGATTATCTCTTTTGTGAGACAACCACTTTTGTGGTGGACTATCTCTTTTGTGAAACTACTTTTAAGGTGGAATATCTCCTTGTGAGACAACTTTTAAGGTAGAATATCTCTTTTGTGAGACCATTTTTAAGGTGGACTAGCTCTTTTTTGAGACCATTTTTATGGTGGAATATCTCTTTTGTGAGACTACTTTTAAGGTGGAATATATATCTCTTTTGTGAGACCACTTTTAAGGTGGAATATTTCTTTTGTGAGACCACATTTAGGGTGGAATATCTTTTTTGTGAGGCCACTTTTAGGGTGGATTATCTCTTTTGTGAGACCACTTTAAAATGTCACAACTCTACATTATCTATTAAAATCAAACCTCTCTTGAGAGACCACCTGTCTTTAAATTAAAGATTACAATTTGGTGTCGGAATGAATGGTCTCTTTGGACAGGTTTCACCATACAAAACAAAAATAACATCATGGACTAATATCATACCATTCTCTGTTAAAGGTATCACTGTTATCAAAATCTGTATGTTCTAAATCAAACACTTGGCTGAAACTTCCCTGAAAAACAAAAAAATAACAATATTAGTTATATTGGATACATTTGTGTGTAAATTTGTAGAAGTTCTATGAAAATAGTAGGTAACCTTGCAGTTTTGAGAGCAATATGAACTGGACTGATGGTTTACAAAATAAGATATGTCAGATATAACATAACATATGGGGATTATTATCACTTAAACATTCCAATGGTATACTGTCTAGCTATTTCAATATCTGATACAGCAGCTATAAATTAAATGCCAGCAAGCTGATTTTAGAATAGGCTCAGATCAGATGAAACAGAAACATAGACAATTTTTAATGAATGCTTTAGACCATTATATTCAGTAGTTTGTCCTTGACTTCGAGTTCAATGGCAAAATGAGATGGATTATTAAGAAAACAAAATAATGCGAACTACAGCTGAAAATCTCATAAAAATTATCAGGAAATGAAGCCAAATATGTCTCTTTGCCTAAAGATATAAAATCTTAACTTGAGCTTCTATTTTCAACAATCCAATATATAAATTGAATATTATTGTCAAGGAATAGCATGGTAAAGTGAGCTTTATGCTTGCTAAACCATAAAATTGTAATAGCACTTTAAAGGAGCCCAAGTGATGTAAACACAGCTATAATACACACAAGGACTACTATTATTACTACATAGTTTAATGCAGTTTTAAATATTACATCCTTAGATAGTTCTACTTAAAGACAGGATGACTTGAATATCACAGATAATAAATTTAGCATGAATTCTTCTGCTTCCTGTAAATATTGATAAAAATCGTCATCTATTATGCTAGTGTTAATTACGATATTTTTGTCATTATTTGTTTTATATAACATATAATAGCACTGACAATTTGTGTTTAATTAGTTACAATGGTAGATCGGGTCAAAGGTTAAGTGAATACAATGCAGTGTAAAATATCCAATAAACTATGGGCCACTAAAATTTTTATCTGGACTGCATCATTGCATATACTAATTGACCTATGTTAAAAGACAAAATAATTTTTTCACAATGTAACCTTAATACAACAATATTACAAAATGGTATTTTCTGTTTTTCCATTAAAATGGGTTTTCTTTTGTTAAGTTAGGGTTATCGGTGTTTATCATCATTTTTAGCAATATTTCAGCTATAATGTGAACACAACACCTACTGACGGAGGAAAGACCAGACAGATATAATGAACCGATTGTAAAACACCCAGCCTTTTGTAGGCATCTGGAATCTTTTAACTCTTGAGATGGGTATCGGGCGAGAATCCACATCAGTGACATTAGGATTGTGGTCAGACTTCAGCGGAAACGATCATAGCTACTCGACCACCTGTAAAAACTTACAACGGTCTACATTAACTTGTAATGGTATATAAAATAACGAAGGGATCTAAAAATAAATTCAGCTTATTTTATAATTTAAACAACTGATTATAAAACCCATCAAACTATACTACCAAATATTAATGTATGGATTTTTTCCTTCTTGTTTTTTTTTACAATGAAAAGATGAAAATCGATATGTCTTTATCTGAAATGTTGTGAAATATCAACCTTTCCTCCAGAAATGATGTCAGGAGAATTCTTATGACAATAGGTTACAACCTTATATCACCAGCAATTACTATGTTCAAATGAAGACCACAAAACTCATGAATATTTCATAGGCCCAGAGCAATGCACAGATTAGCTAAACAGCATGCATCACATTTTAAGGGATGCTAAACATTAAATACAAAACTATTACAGCATAAACAATTTTTTGGAACAAACTCAAAAAAACCCCCCAAAAAACCCAAAACATATTGATGAAATTAACAGGTAATGTTATTCTGTTTGAATTTAACAGGATATTTATTGTATGTTCTTTCACTATAGAATAGGAAGCAATGAAAAAGCAAATATTTTCCATAATATGTAAAGCTGATGTAGAACATCAACTGCAAACATAGGTTCTTGATGCTTTTTATCTCTAATACATAGAGATAATAAATTGCTTTTATCATGAATATATAAAGCTTAAAAATATTAGTTAATGAGTGAAACATATTAATGAACTATTTGTGACGTTAATTTAAGTACATTTGTATTAATACATAATTTAAATGTGTGCAACATAAGCAGAAAAATGTACAGTCAAATACATACTATGATAATTATAGGAACTGATTTTAATTATCATTATGGACTTTGATAACCAGTAGTATCGCAAGGCATTCTCTTTTCTAAAGCTCAACAATACCGGTGACCCATGCTCATATAGTTTTTAAGAATGCAATGTACCCTCGCGGGGTTAAAGTAGTGCCAGTGCCATATGGTATTTTGAACCCCTGAAAAATCAACCCTGAGTTGAAAATACCTTATGGTATTCTGACACCGGGTTCAATATACCATAAACTTTATAAAAAAAAAAAATAAAAAAAATCTTGCATAAACTTAAAAAAATAATAAATATCTTTCATAAAATTAAAACTACATACAATGATAGAAAGTGTGTATTAATACAAAAAAGTTATGTAACACGTTCAATGATGCTTGCTTTCTTACAAAATTTGAAGAAAAACATTTACCCGTGAAAAATATCAATTTTGCAAGAAGTCACAAGATTTGTTATTCTAATATAGTTATTTGGATTGAAATTTTCTAAAAGGCATAGATGAAGTTTATGCACAAAAAAAACTTTACAAATTTCCATTAGACTTTCAAAACTGCAACAAAAAGCAATATAAAATTGTGTATGAATTTGACCCTTGACCAACTAACCTTGAATATAGATGGAACCTTTAAATTGACAAGTTAAATTTCATTAATTAATACAAAATAAAAGACTACATCCACCAAAAAACAACTCAATAATAAATATAACTTGAATTTTGTGAAAATAATTTTGTAATTGTATGTATGCACTATATTGTAAAATCAAACATAAAACTGATATAACTGAAATATTGTTGAAAGTGGCATTAAACACTATAAACCTAAACCCCATCCAATATTTCCTCTTCCTCATTTGTGAGAAAAAAAACATATGCTTAAGATGTAGTTTATGGAAAGGGATCTTTTGTGGGAAAAACTTGACATTTCAACATAAGAATTCCTTATTTACCATACTAATTGATCTTAGACTTGGGAAAACAACAAATATGTTTGTGGTTTCTGATGAGACTTAATAATGTAGAAATTTGCACTATAAGGATAAAAACCTGTTATGTTACAGTAGTTCCCCTAGCAACCCTTTCTCCAATGGTTTGGGTTGTGGTGTTTAATGCCACTTTCAACAATATTTCAGTTATATCATGGAGGTCAGTTTTATTAATAGAGGAAACCGGAGTACCTGGAGAAAACCACCGACCTACCGCAGTCACTGATTGCACTGAATCCAATTACCATACGATCAAGACCATGACAGTCCCTCCCTTCCTCCAATGGAAAAGTAGCCTTACAAGAGGGGATGTCTCTCTTGAAGGGCTTAAATAAGTAGAATTTTACTATCTCTGTGCATCTGAAATCTGGTCTGATCAGAGGGATGGCATTTGGCGAGAGTTGCCGTATAAGATGGGGGCTAAACAATCAACCAATATATTTTGGGTGTTTGGACCAAAAACAGTAAAAAGCAATGGTTATATCTTTAAATGAAAATACCTCTGTAGGAAAACACAAGTGATTATTTCCAGTTCAAACAATCTCATTTTTGTGTCCAAGATAACTTTTGATAGATCTTAAATGCCAAATAAAAGTATTTAATAAAGTATTCCTTTGATTTTTATGAAAAATAAAACCAGAAGTACTTCATCAAAACAGGCTATTTACCCATAAAGCCATATATTATGAAACAGGAAACCATTATTTTGATTTAACAAGTATATTTTGTAGTACAATATTTAGCCAGCATAGACTTAAAATGTTGTGTGTTGATGGTGGCTTTAAATGCCATAACCCTTAATACCGTTATTAAATATTTGGACAAGGTCATATATAAAAAAAATCATTCTTTCAAAATGACAATTTCATGAAGTCTTTTAATATAAAAAAAAATAATGTAAAAAAAGAGGTATTCAAGAAAAAGAGGCCTTCTCAAGAGATAATAGCATGTTTTCATTATACATGTACATGTATTGGTTTCTTAAATTGATGTAGTTTTATTTCATGATGAAATAACCAGAGAAATTGTATTTTTTTGTGGTTTTAAATCATCATATTATTGATGGGTCATTAGAAACAATTATCTGGATGAATAGGAGACTAATTATATGTAGTAAAAATATTTCTGATAAAGTGGCTCTTTGTGAACATGGTGAAGTGCCATTCCTACATAATACAATGGTCTTGAACAAATGTATTAAAGAGAATTAATTGCAAAATGGGGTTTACCTTGGAAAACAAGTATACTTGATAATTCTGACATCTATAGTTGAAAATGACAAAAATCTTATTTCATATGTTGCCCTACTTCTACTCTAACAGATATAGCTCAAACCTGTATTTGAAGAAAAAAACACTATTCTGTTNTGGGGGGGTGGGGGGGAGTAGGTAAATAATTTGCTATAATGACTTAATCATAACATGCAATGTACCCAATCTAACTAAAATTGTATGTGTGTTGTATCTTTTTGAAATCTTTGATCATGCACTAGCATCTAACAGCATCTGTCAAGTTATCTCTCATTCATCTTTGTCCATCCAATCATATGCAAGACAGTTAAATTTATTGACCAATCGGAAAACAGCTCTTGGCGTATACTCTGTACTTGGTATTAATACCTAAAGATTTAGCAGGCTCATCGCTGATTGGTTGGTTGATAAAATGAGCCCTGAAGTGACCCCACAAAGATGTGAGTTAGTGTAGCACCAAAGAAAATAAAAAAAAAAGATACAAGTAATTTTAATTAAATTGACAATGAGCCTGAGAAGAGTGGATACCTTTTAATGCAATAATATAGACCTATTGTGATGACCAACACATTTAGAGAAGGAATGATAGAGTTAGAATTTACCTGTAATATTGACCTAATTGCTGGTTAAAATTATCATGAGTTATAGTGTCATAGAGTTAGTGAGTGAGTGATTGTTGTTTAATGCCTACTCAGCAATTTTTCAGCTATATCATGGCGAGAATAAGTTAATTTTTAATAAGATGATTATTTCTAACATGCAGATTGAAGAAGTTGCAAAATAAAAGAAATCTGACTGTAAGTTCTGCTACCTGTGTACTGTGGTACTTTATGTTGGCTTCACAATACTTCCTCATTGACAGTGTGGTATTTTTGGTCTTTCATTTTATTAGTTATTTTATTACACATATAAATGCTTATTTCAAATTAATTTCATTTGAAGCTTTTAGTGAAAACCTGAAATAACAAATACTATTTAATGAGAAACCCCCCTCCCCTCTCAATAAATTATGTGAGAGAAACAACTATTCTGTCTACCTTCTCTAAAAAAATCTATCAAAATTAGACACACTGTTGTGAAAAAATTAGACAAATTAGATTTGTAAAACAAAACTGGATTTCTAGATTTGTCTCCAAT
This sequence comes from Gigantidas platifrons, assembly GCA_002080005.1. Classification (NCBI taxonomy): domain Eukaryota; kingdom Metazoa; phylum Mollusca; class Bivalvia; order Mytilida; family Modiolidae; genus Gigantidas; species Gigantidas platifrons. The sequence continues at coordinate 666,458 of MJUT01061204.1, forward strand.
CTTCAACATGCATTTTAGATTAAGTAAAAAAGATTGGCCCCTAACCAAACATTCAATATCAATACTTTGTGTACACATTCACCATTATCTAACAAAAACTAGAGGCTCAGTGGGCTGAGCCTGTGTCACTCACCTTTCATTCTGCTTTCAGTTCATTTGGCTAAGCAGTTTCAGAGAAGATTTTGAGAAATCAACTTACTAAAAACAAGAATTGCCTGTGGCGGTCATGTTTGTTAATGGATCGGAACTAAATGAGCAATCTTTATAGAAGACCTTCTTATGATGCTCCCTACTTAATTTCGATTCATTTGGCCAAGCAGTTTTAGAGGAGAAGATTTTTTATAAATCAATCAATCAGAAACAATAATTGTCTGTGGCGGTCATGTTTGGCATCGGATCGGTACGAAATGAGCAATCCTTATAGAGGACCTTCCATAGATGCATCCTACTAAGTTACGGTTCATTTGGCTAAGTAGTTTCAGAGGAGAATATTTTTTAGAAATCAACCAATCAGAAACAAGAATTGTCTGTGGGGGCCATGTTTGTTAACGGATCAGAACTAAATGAGCAAACTTTAGAGAGGATGCTCCAAGGATGCTTCCTACCAAGTTTTGATTCATTTGGCCAAGTGGTTTCAGAGGAGAAGATTTTTTAGAAATCAACCAATCAGAAACAAGAATTGCCTGTGGTGGCCATGTTTGTTAATGGATCAGGACCAAATGAGCAGTCTTTATAGAAGATCTTCCATAAATGCTTCCTACCAAGTTACAGTTCATTTCGCTAAGCAGTTTCAGAGGAGAAGATTTTTTTAGAAATCAACCAATCAGAAACAAGAATTGCCTGTGGTGGCCATTTGTTAATGGATCGGGACAAAATGAGCAATCTTTATAGAGGACCTACCATAGACGCTTCCTACCAAGTTTCGGTTCATTTGGTCAAGCAGTTTCAGAGAAAAAGATTTGTTTGAATATCGGCCAATCAGAAACAAGAATTGCCTGTGGTGGCCATGTTTGTTAATAGATCGGGACGAAATGAGCAATACTTATAGAGGACCTTCTATACATGCTTCATACCAAGTGTCAGTTCATTTGGCTGAGGGGTTTTAGAGGAGAAGATTAAAATGTGAAAACTTAACGGATGACAGACGATGGACGCCAAACGCTCACATTGCCTTTGGCAAGGCGAGCTAAAAAATAAAACCCACACAAATATCCTTCCCATTACTTCCCATTGGAAGGTGATCATTTTTATTATTGTTCCTGCTCACCCTGTGTAATAACAGAATAGTTCCCAGGAAAGACTACAGTGTAAATCATTACCACTAGCTTGTATATTCTTATTTCTGTGTAGTTTGCCGTTGATCAGGGATATTTATGTACATGGGCTGGTCCAGGGACGTGTCCAGGCTTTTTTTTTTTTTTTTAGCTAAATTATAGAATGGTAAAAACATGTTTTAACATAATATTTCCAATTTCGTCCTTGTCATTTTTCTTTTTACCATGTTTTGTAATTTTTGCTTTGAATTACACCTCGATATCTTTTGATTATTCTGAAAACAAATTGCTCTGAAATCACTTTTAGAAATGTCTGGACGCCTCTGTATATGTATATACTTGAGTGCACCTGAAGCTTTATAATGTTTGACTTGTGCAATTTTTTTTTTAACAAATTACGTATTTTATAAAATAAATTACCGGTATTTCAATCATGATACCTAGTAGATGTTTTTTCCATCAAACTTTGGGTTATAAATTCTTCATAACAAATGTAAAATGGAGATAAAAGTACTTCACCATTCAATACTAATCATAGTTCTCTTTAATTTCTATAATTATCAGCTGAAGTAAGGAAAGCAATAAGAAATTTATCTTATACAAACGAGAAAAGAAGTGAAGTGAACTAAACAATATATATCTTCAATGTATCAAGATTTTAATTGCACCCTTAATAGAAATGCTACACTGACATCTTAAAAAAACAAGGAAAACTGCTCATCTGCTCATAAAATATTAACATTTTGCAATTTCGCTAAAAGCCTTTGGGAAGATACTTGATTTGAAATTTTGTAATATATTACTGCAATTAATTTTTTTTCAAACTGAAGAATAAATGAGATTGTTCGTAAAATAAGAAAAAAACTGAAATTTAGACCCACATAATTTACGTAATCTCAACTGTATATTTGACTAAAAGAGCTGTAAAATTAGAAATAGTCAGGCATAAAGCTTTACAAAGTGCATTTAAAATGTGTTTGTTCCAGAATTTACCGGTAGATATGTACGTTAATATCAATGTAATGCTCATTAATGCTTCTTTCCAAGATGGCTTCTATTTCTATAGAATGTGACTAGTATAATATATATATGTGAAGTGTGTGTGTGAGATTATTGAAAAAAAAAAGGATAGTCCAAAATACTGTGAAACCAACACAAAAAAGAAAGTGCAAATATATTTTTTATAAATAAACATTCACCACTTTGCGCTTAGGATAATCTTTGTTTTTATTCTGAAATAAAAAATAAAAGCACACTAAGCACATACAAGGAACACATTTTCATGCATACAAAATGAAGCAAATGCAGAACCATGCATTCTACATTACATGATTAATAAATTGATAACAACAAGTGATTTATCATTAAGTCATATTTATAATTAAATGTAAACAAAACATAACCTAAAAATTAATAAAATTATGATAGAAATAAAAACTCAAATAAAATGATAAGTTGGCTGCTAGAATAAAATGATAGCTTGGCAGCTAGCATAAAATTATGGATTAATTAATACAGTTGATCAATTGTTTAAAAAAATGTTTGGTTTATACCAATTTCAGAATTTTTTCAGCTATTGTTGTGGCATATCACAGTGACTAGGTTCAATGGTGGGTGAAGCCAGAGTTCTCCAAAAGAAACAAAGAATACTTGATAAACTTTAAAATTTTAGGTACAAGTTGATTGATTGATTGATTCACATAACTTTCAACAATTTTTTCAACTACATTTATCATAATTTGAGCATGTACAGTAGTAGATGAAGCCATCAAGCAATAAGTCTAATTTCGAGAATAAGTTGATAACACCTTGTGGTGAACATGAGCAAACCAATATCTTCTCACTGGTGAAAAATAAGTGTTTATTATATTATTAAGATTGGTTTCCTCTATAGCTTGACTGTCACATTTTATCCAAAATCATATATTCAAGTCTAAGATGGTTTTCCTTTTTTTTTTTGTATATTGAAGGATAGATCACAGTTACAATTCCTTTGTGGTACCATTGAAGTAAAACATTATCACTGATTACTGTCTTGGAAGACACCTTCTGCTAGCTCACATCAATTGTGGTGATTTTACACAAACACAGCTGACTCCTAAATTACACTTCTCCCGTCATCTAACTAAACCTATCTGAGTTACTTAATCCTTGAAAGTGCCTTCTGATCTCTCATATATCACAATAGTGATCATGTTTTCACAGAAAAGGAGTTGGATACTTAATTTCCATTCATCCTTAAACAAACTACATGAAATAAATAAATTAGGGTGAAAACTGTCTTTACTGAATCTCCTTGGGACCAACTTTTTTGTTCGGAAGAGACAAGTATTTGGGTATCGCAGGTTAAATTAAGCAAGATTCTTACATTGGAAGTTAACTTAAAGTTTGGTTTCTACAGAATTCAGGATCTACTTTCGCAGGTATCACTGTAGCTGATCAGGGATACAACAGTTGGGTGTTAAACAGATAAAGGACAACTTGACCACTGATATTTAAATTCTATAAAATATTTTAGTGTTTTAGAACTTGCTAAAGTGTCCAGTACATTTATTTTAAGTAGATCTGCACTTTAAACACTCTACGATTTTTAAATAGCTGTCATGATACAGGATAGGGATGGTAACATGTATACATTTACAATCCTACTATCATAATAAACGTAATGAATATGTAGATATTTGACGAAAAAGTCAACATATGATAAAAGGTATAAAAGTCAGCATATTCATCTCCCGTAATCTCTTAAATATCATGTTAAGTCACCAAGGACTAAGATTTAAGCACATCCTTATCAATTCAATATTTTATACTATCCCGACAAGATTTGAATAATTCAACAGGTCTTCGAATCTGACAAGAGGGCACTGGATATTATACACCGTGGCGTCGGAAATATGACAGATCGAATCCTATTGGGAGATTTTGGATATCTTTTATATCAAAATAACTGGTGTTTAACATTGCCAGTAAACCATTCATCAAAACACACGAGACAGAAAGCAAAATACATATATATCTTGTATAACAATCCTTCATCTTTATATTGTACGCTGGGAAGTACCATTGTGATGCAATAATCGTAACTAAATAAATATCAAATAAGTCCTAATAAGTTGAACGAAAACGTGGGACATAAAAAGAACAATTACTTGGTACTCTTGATTCCAAATAAAAAAAAATTGTTACGTGGGATAAAAAGAACAATTACTTGGTACTTTTTGATTCCAAATAAAAAAAATTATTACAAGAAATAAGAAATTATTTCTGTAATAAGAATTAATGCTTGACGTAAGAAAGATATTTTAGCTACCGCCTTGAAAGATCTCTTACGTCAGGCAAAAAAACTAATCAAATTTAAGATTATCCTCGGGGAGGTTTTGGTACGCTTTCGAAATAGAAAAACACTTTCTTTTTCTTCTAACAACCCTTGACAAAACCATAATGAAATACATTTATATTTTCAGTTTGAAATAGATCTTCTTTTCTTTGGCACGTCATTCAATGGATTTTCACTGAGTGACACCAGATTAAGCTTATTATTTCATGATTACATTATGTAGTTATTAGCATATCATTTTCAGTATATTAGGAGGGCTCATCACTGAATTTCAAAAACAAATGAAATTGGAAATTCTAATTTAGCATAAGCCTTTTTAATTTTTTTTTTTAGTTACAATAAAGGTATTAACCTTTATTTCTTAAAAAAAAAAGGTTTTCTGTAATATTAATTCATATTCCTAACATTCAAGATCAAAAAGAATAAAAACTGGTTGATCGATCCTTTGAACCCCTTATTCCATCTTCAACAGCTGGAGCCTCAATCAATGTTTCCTCATCTCATTATTTTGACATTACAAGTTATATAGCTTCCTGCTAGAGTCAGTGCATAATATCCTGTGACATCACAAAACACTCGGTGACATAGTACAACCATGTTGCTGTAGCCCCGATTACAGTAATACTAAATTATAATGCAGTGTCACAGACGTTCAAAATAAGTACTTTTATTAAGTTATTTTCTTATTTATATTCTGTAAATTTTATTAGAAGAAGAAGAAACCCCAGGTCACAATAACATAGCACTTATTATATGATATTAACATTTTTACACCAAAGAATTAGGGTCAATGGTCACAATAATACAAACATCTAAAAAAACAAAAAACACACATGAAAACAGAGGCCCCGACATCAGTGTTGTCAACTACTTAATACATAAGCAAAGAAATATTTCTGTGTTAGGATGATGGAAGTATATTCTAATGCAGTTGCTTATGTAATGCCTTTCACTGATTGATCAAATATTTGCCAGCATCAATTACTTGATTGATGCTTCTAAAAAGTTTGCACATGCAGAAACAATATATCTGGTTAACCAAACATGACATTTAATGCTGATTTATTAGATATTTCATTAGAATGGAGATATCTGCGATGTATTCCAAGATTTGGTAGCATCAATTGTGATTTGATGGTCTAAAATATTAGTTTAACCAATTTCCAACCATAAAATCAGAAACTGATGCTGGAAAATCTTCAAATGACAGACAAAACAACAATCTTCAGGTGGACATGTCACAATACTCTGACACAAAATACTGACACCTATACAAACAGGCTTTCTTTCCTCTTACTACTTAATTTTGTGATTTGATTTGATTTGATAATTTTTGGTGTTTTAACGCCACTTTCAACAATATTTCAGCTATATCATGGTGACCAGTTTTAGTGGTGGAGGAAGCCGGAGTATCTGGAGAAAACCACTGACCATAGGCAAGCAACTGGTAAACTTTATCACTTGTGGCTGCGAGTCAAGTGCACCCTTTTTTATAATTTACAAAGCCGGGCGCGAACCCACACCGTATTGGTGATAGGCTTGTATGAGTTGTTAGATCCAACGACCTAACTCATTAAGCCACCCGGGCCCCATTTAATTTTGTGAGTTAGTGGAAAATCAGCAACTCTTCGGTTTGACTTAGCCTGGGGAAAACTCATGATCTACTGTACTAAAGGTGAGATGCTAACCATACAACAAAAATGGTCTAAATGTCCACCATGTTGGAAATTTCAACATAAGATAATAAGAATGATTATCTGTAGTGAAAACAGAACAACAAAATTTGATCATAGGACTCTTATGTGAATTTTTTTTTCCTTTACAAGTTTTTTTTTAATTTATTTATTTTTTCATATAGTCAGGATTTTATAATTCCCTTACATCACCCCCTGACTTACTTATGGTAATAATGTTTATATAAAAATTTTACTTAGGAGTTTTAAGATAACTTGTACTGTTTGAAGACATTTTGGTCTTACAATATCAATGGTTAACGGAATAATAAAGAAAAATTATCATAATCCTATCATAAACATACATAAAAAAAAAATAAATAATGCTCTGTTAAATATATAAAGAGGATCGAAAATCTTTAAAGCACAATTGTTTTTTTACATATCAATAAATATATATACTGTACATTATAAACAATAAACACCTGTGACCAATGTATAAAATTTTACACAATAACAATACAACTTATCCTCAACCATAAAAAGACCTTTTAATCCACCAAGACCTTTAAACGGTGGAAGTACACGTAGTACACTGACAATCGTAACTTATAAAGATGTCTTAATCCACCAAGACTTTTAAAAAGGTGGAAGTACTTGATTATGTAATACACGTGACAATCTACCTATATTATAGGTCATCGTTCATCCCTTAGAAAATAGATAGAGGGTATTACCATTTGGATTTGTTTAAATTGAAATTAGGCAAAACCTGTAAACATGTACCTATCTGAGTAATTAGAACATACAGTGAACCTTGTCTAAACTGAACCCTGAATAAAATGGAATCCTGTATAAACCAAACTTTAAATAAAGTCCTAATGTTATGTACCTAAATAAAGTCCTAATGTTATGTACCTAAATAAAGTCCTAATGTTATGTACCTAAATAAAGTCCTAATGTTATGTACCTAAATAAAGTCCTAATGTTATGTACCTAAATAAAGTTCTAATGTTATGTACCTAAATAAAGTCCTAATGTTATGTACCTAAATAAAGTCCTAATGTTATGTACCTAAATAAAGTCCTAATGTTATGTACCTAAATAAAGTCCTAATGTTATGTACCTAAATAAAGTCCTAATGTTATGTACCTAAATAAAGTCCTTATGTTATGTACCTAAATAAAATCCTAATGTTATGTACCTAAATAAAGTCCTAATGTTATGTACCTAAATAAAGTCCTAATGTTATGTACCTAAATAAAGTCCTAATGTTATGTACCTATCAGTTATTAGATCAGACAGTGAAACCTGTCTAAGGTGAATCATGATAAAAGCGGTATCCTGTTAAAAAAAAAAAAACTTATATTATCCCAATATTAGGAAATATTTTAACCTGTATAAACCAAACACCTGTATATTATGAACACAAAAGTTGGTCCGGAAGGAGGTTCAGTTTAGGCAGGTTCTACTGTATCTAGTAATTATTACTTAATGATGATTGGCATAAGAACATGGAAAGCCTCAGTACAACTTTATTTTACTCTCATACAACCATGTGTGATCTGTTAGATATGTATAGAGTTATTCTTTAGATTGTTTTTAGACAAAAGTTCCACTGTATTTTCTGTCTCATTATACATTGTGTAATAAATTTAAACAATTAACAGTTAATTGCTGACTCTAAGTGATAAATCAGGGTTTCCAACAATAAAAACAGATAAATTTCATTTAGAAAAGAAAGATTTTTGACAAAACTTCAAACAATTATAATTGTTTATTATCACCAACAAACAGATTCAATTTGCACAATTAGTCAAGAACTTAAAATTTTGACAGATTTATTAATTTTACCTCTATTTTATATTCTGTTTTATTGTTTTCCTTAATGAACCATCAAATAATACTGGAAAGGTGCACAAATGTCACTCTTTCTACAAACATCAAAAGAACAGCTATAATAAGGATGTGTATAAGACTTCATCATGTTAACATGAGCATGGCAATGTTCACCCCAGTTTTTAGTGAGGTTCGTGTTGCTTGATCTTTAGTTTTCTGTGTAGTGTTTTGTAGATAGTTGTTTGTCCTTTTCTAATTTTTCTTTTGGCCATTGTGTTGTCTGTCCTTCGATTTACGTATTATGATTACCCCTTTGGTATCTTCAAACTCTTCTCAGTGTAGACATAATAAATTTGTCACGACTTCAAGTGATCTACCACAATATCTTAAATGGGTAGATGGCCTTTAGGAGATGTTGTACCCCACAGCAGAGAAACTAGGTAGTATTTTAATACCATGGGGTTCCCTAAGGGAAAAAAACTGAAAAGATATATATTTGGAATACTAGTATATATTTTTTTCAATCAATCGTATCTTATTTATCTGAATTCATGCATTCAGTATATAGCAGAGCATCTAAATATACATTTTATATACCACCGTAGGTGTTATACTATATCACTCATGCAAGCAGAATCTACAGAGAATAATTACATTTATGGTTTTATACAGTATTATAAAACCATAAAATCTGTTTTTTGTGATAAATCGTCATATTGCACGGCAGGATTTCATATTGAACGATCCATTTAGTGGTGGGCGAAATCCCGGCAAAAATTTAAAATTTACTAGCCAAATGTTTTCTACGTCCGTTGCAATGACGTCACACAAACACAAACAGAAAGTAGCACAGAAGTCTTACAAATGCAAGCAGAACCCAAATATAAATTTGTACACATTGAATTAGTAATATAACTTTGTATACACTGAATTAGTAATATAAATTTGTATACACTGAATTAGTAATATAACTTTGTATACACTGAATTAGTAATATAACTTTGTATACACTGAATTAATACAAATATCTATGATATTAAGCTCATGTGCTTTTGAATTTGAAAAAAAAAACAACAAACAAAAATTGATCCAGGTACACACACAAAAAATGGGAATGTTAAATGTAATAAAACAATTACAGCACTTCATTTTGTGCAATAAGATGTGTTATGGAGCACTGAAAAGCAATATTGACCACAGCATTCGGCCTTGGTCAATATTTCAGTGCTCCATAACACATCATATCACACTCAATGAAGTGCAATAATTGTATAATATTACAAGTGTCCAAAAATAATGTTTAACCATCTTGTTGAATTGGATAGGAGACACAAGTACCCTTAAATATAAAGACAAAAGCTGGTTGAAGGACTATTCAAACACAACCTTTGCCCTATCTTTACAGTATAAACTATTCTTATTAGCTTAATCACATACAACGTAGTGTGTGAGATATTTGAATAACAGCATGTGTTTTAACATGTAAAACCTGTTAGACTTTATATAATACTATGGCCCTAGCCATGTAGTGAGTGATTGATTGATGCTTAACACCAACTTTCAAGAGCAATTTTTGAAGCTATATCATGGCGAGAACATGTTACTTTCTGATAAAATAATGAAGACTGCCTTGTTTTTTAACTGGATTTTTAAAGTGCTAGTTTGCTGATAAAATATCTGTAGGTAGACATGTTTCTCCACTGGAAATCATTATTTTTATTCTCAGCCAATCAGTTTTTGCTCTTACTTCTTAATGCTGTGAGCTTAGCAAAGAAGTAGTATATATCAATTTAATAGCGTTTGGTTTGTCAAAACTGGGAATCAAAACCATAAGATTCCATGCTCAAAACAAGTCTGCTAAAACGACTTTTTACGGTACTCAGGAATGACATATTTTTAAGAAACATTGATGTGTTTTTGCATAAAATTGTTGTTGATTCAGGAACTCAAAACCAATAAAGCAGAATGGCTATTAAAATTCTTTGTTACACATTAGTCTGTGACTTTTAAAATTATAATCAATATGTAATTATGCTTTGACCATACAGATATTATACAATACACTGTACAGCACTGACACCTTCAGAAACAAATACTAGTACCTTCCATTTCAAGACCAATATTAGTTCAAATATTTAAAAAGTCTCTAATGGTTAAATGCTATACAAAAGCTCTGGACATGCAGTTACTATATAGTCTAGCATTAATATCGCAGAACACCTACATACCGTCCAGTTTTTATCTACATTTTCACTCGACTTTTTGCCTTTGTCTAATTTTGAGCGAAAAACATCCATCTATAAACAATACAAAGCAAGTCTTTTTTCTTAATAGCAAATCAAAATTAAATAACTTTGAAAGCTAAAATATTCATCTATAGAATACAAAAAGAAAGCAAATATCTTTGTAAATTAAAATAAACAAAGTAGCAGCTGAAAACTAAATAGCTTTGAAAGCTAAAACATAATCAAATAAATGATTCCTTATCAGAGTTCATTAGTCCATCCAAAAATTGAGAAAAATATGGAATACATGTGTAAGTGTACTTGTATGAGTTTACCCTCATGAAATAAAGTATTAATATTAAAAAAAAAAATAATATTCATTTCAAGATATATATTCAATTTTATTATAAAATTATCAGTGTGTAAAATGTCAGCATATTGTTATTATCCAGCTAGAAGTGAAACTGACATTAATATAAATTAACTTTTTTTTTTTTCAACAACCATTTATATATGTGGAGGAAAACTAATATAGGGTAAAATAAGAAGTTAAATCTTATAATGAAGAAAGTCGAATAATAAAAATGTAGATATAAAATTTAGTGCTCACGATATGTTTCAGGAATGATGTTTATCAGGTACACTTATAGTCAATAGATTGAAAAGTCAAACACATTAAAAGTCTTTGGGAGCAATAAAAACCAAAGGGACTAAATAAGCTATTCTAATATGACGTCTATAAAACGGCACACACGATATTACTCAATATCTCTATATTTAGCGCAAGTGCGGTACACAACAAATCTGGCTGTTCCATGTGACTCCCGCTGTGAAATTTTGTGAGTGAGCTGCCGGAGTTTATACATACATAATTTCCTAAAAACACAGTGTTTAATCCTTATAATTCTCATTCTTGGACATCGTGTTTGTTTTCGACTCTAAATACTATTAAAGAAATACTCAAGGAGAACCTCATACAATACACATACGATTGGAAACTGAAAAAAATCCGCGAAATGTTATTGACGACTTTGGAACATAATCAACATGATGTCATTGGCGTCATATGAAGACTTCCAGTTTGAAACGTAAAGATTAGATGTTATTTGGCTTCGTGTACGCTTCAAATTTGATACAATTTAACTAAAATAAGTTTTCATGGTAAGCTTTTTAAAATATTGTTTTATTGTTTTAAAATATCTCGTTCAAAAACAAATAATTCAAAATCAATTCAAAATTTCCGAAGGAGGTAAATGGAACAGCCACCAAATACCGTGTGTATACAGTTCACGAAATGTTAAAAATTACCGTATTTGTCCTATTAGAATCGAAATAATTCATAGCAGGCATAGAGTTGTGCAAATTTACACATGGGCTGGGCCTTTATATTCTTAGATTTTACCCCTCGCTATCGCTTGGGGTAAAATTAGAATATAAAGGGTCAAATTAGACAATTACTACCAGTCAATTTACAAATATTTTATTGATAAATAACATATAAATTTTCTTTTCATAATACAATAAAACATAAGATTCAGAAACAGGAGCAATGCAATAAGACTATAAGCTCTAACTTTAGGAAAAATCTTTTTTTAGAAAGCCTTCATGTCAAAATATACATAGATGGATGTCATAAGGACATGCTAGTGTAAAAAGTTTGAAGGTTATATATGCCTTATGGCAAGATATCCACTTACAATTAAGATGTATACCATTTTGCAGATAATTGGTATGCCATTGACCATCAGTTTCAATGTAAAGTAAAGATATCCAGTATGTCAAATAAAACTGTAGATGTCATGTAAGAGAAAGCCTATAGAAAAAGTATGTATCTCAGACAAGATAGAAATGGTCAGTCAAGAGGAAATCCTAGTCATGAAAGGCTACATAATCCAGATCAAATAAGACTATAAGCTCTCATCACAGGAAAAATCTTTTTTAGAAAGCCTTCATCATGTTAAAACATACATAGATGGATGTCATAAGGACATGCTAGTGCAAAAAGTTTAAAGGTTATATATAGTAAAACATCCCCTAACAATTAAGATACTAGTATATATCATTTAGCAGATAATTTGTATGACATAGGCTGTAAGTTTAAATCTAAAGGAGAACCTTGCTGAGGGATAGTTTGGTAGTCAAATATGGAATAAGCAATGCAAATATAGAAGAAACCAGTAAAGACAGCATGAAGATCCAGTCATAAATCTAAGGTGTCAAGTCAACACAGAACATTTGTACCGAGAGCCTGTCTGTCAAATAAAATGGAGACCCATATCTACAGACAGCTTGACGATCAAATAAACACACTGAGAATATTATTCATTTACTCCCTACAACAGATCCAAGCCTTTAGAGAAAAAAAATCTGTGAGAGCATCATAAAGGATTAGAGGCTTTCAATAAAAGCCAATTCATTTAAAACATTTGACATATAGCAGTGATAACTACTTCAGCCAAGATGTAGCACTATAGATTGATAGCTTAGAATATCTGAAAAAGGTTGAACTGACTTGTAAGCTACGGTTTACAGTCTTATTGTGTTGATACGCTACTATTATAAGAAATTAATATGTTAAATGTGCATGGTTGACATAGATAGACCATTTAAAGGATCTATCAATATAATTTTATGCTTCCTTTTTAGAAATTAAAACAATCTCGATGGGAAATAATCATTTATAAATTATCATTCACCTTGTTGCAATGTTAGACGCAATTTCCGAAATCAATTTCATTTCAATTATCCTGTCTTATAAGGCAATGTCCAGATTTGTCATTATCCATCTAACATTTCCAGCAAGAAATATATTAAAAGCAGCATAAGGACTTGTTATCAAGGGTCTTGGAGATAAACATCTATTGCATAATTCAAAATGCTATTTTCAGACAATATACTAATATAAATCAAAGCAGAATTACATCTTTTACGTCACAAAAATCCTGTATTATGTATGTATATCTATGATATGTAGTTTCGGTCTTTGACCAAAGTAAAAGGACTTAATTTAGGATCTATTAAGACCAAAAAAAATACCTGTGTTTCCTCCGATAACATTCTTGAAAACAAATAGGGCATGTAGGCAGGCAATGTTTGTTTCAATTTATTACTAAGGTTTTGCAAGACAATAATCTGACTTTTACAAAAGAAAATTTTCATGAAAAAACCCAGAACTACAGTATAGGTAGAACTACTTATTGTCATACAGCTGCAGCCCATTTTGACTAATAATATAAAAGAGTAATGGTCAGTTAAAGAAATTTCTATTTTTAGTCACAGCAGCCATCATAGATGGAGGTCAGTGCCATCAGACACAATTTGAAAGCATAAAGAGTTTCATTGCCATCTCATAATTAATAAGTCTATATTATTGTATATTAGGTAACAAATTAATTTTCTCAATATGGACCCTATATCAAAATATCATGGCCAAGGTCTGGTGCAACAATTGATATGACTCATTATTATATGACTTCAGATAATGTCTTTTTCTGATTGGCTGACGTCCCTAGTAACGATCTTTATAAAACATTATAATCACCTCGTGGTTTTGTTTACCTTGTTGGAATGTTATAATCACCTGGTGTGACGTCACGCCAGGTGAATATAACATTCCAACAAGGTAAACAAAAGAAAATATCGTCATCAAAACTTATTTTAAGGGTGAAAGAAACATATAAAATGTGTCATATAATAAAACAATTAATGAATTTCAATTCGGTGGATACCAGGATTTATTAACCCAAGAATGATATATTTACCTCGGCCCTAAGGGGCCTCGGTAAATATAATATTCTTGGGTTAATAAATCCTTGTATCCACCTCATTAAAAGTCATTACTGTTACTGTTAGTTTTATTCAAAGTGAATTCTTTAGAATATATCAAACTGTCTAGCACCTGATCAACAAAACACATCATTGTGATATCTTGGCATTCCAATGTTAACATAGAGCATCATTGTGATATATTGGCATTCCAATGTTAACATAGAGCATCATTGTGATATCTTGGCATTCCAGTGTTAACATAGAGCATTATTGTGATATACTGACATTCCAATGTTAACATAGAGCATCATTGTG
>MJUT01061204.1:686941-697518 GCA_002080005.1 Gigantidas platifrons
ATGCATCAAAAACTTGGGGGGGGAATACAAAGTTGAGGATCAGAGTGAAATCATCTATCAAAAACTCTGAGAGGAAAATACAAAGTTCTGGATCAAGGTATGCATCAAAAACTTGGGGGGGGAATACAAAGTTGAGGATCAGAGTGAAATCATCTATCAAAAACTCTGAGAGGAAAATACAAAGTTCTGGATCAAGGTATGCATATATACTCTGGAAAGGAAAAATACAAAGTTGAGGATCAGAGTGAAATCATCCATCATAAACTCTGAGAGGAAAATACAAAGTTCTGGATCAGGGTATGCATATATACTCTGGGGAGGAAAATACAAAGTTGAGGATCAGAGTGAAATCATCTATCAAAAACTCTGAGGGGAAAATACAAAGTTCAGGATCAGAGTTTTTATTTGTCATTAAATGTCAAAAAGTCTGGTAAAATTCAAAGTTCAGGATGAGAATGAACATGATACAACCTTCATCAAAAACTCTGTTGGGGAACAAAGTTCTTCATGAGAGTAAACATGATAGAATATTCATCAAAAACTCAAGGTAATGTACAAAGAAGACAACTACAGAGTTTTAATTTGTAATAAAAATGTCATTTCAATATAACTTTTTGCCTCCCCTATATGGAAACTTTATCAATTAGATTGAAAATGAAGGTGGATTATACTAAATTAGTTCTTTTTTAATAAATTTCTACAAGTTTATTGAATGATTTTATAGTGATGGCTTTATCATTATACTACTAACTAATAGTAATAAACCAAATTTACAAATGATTAAATTTGACTTTATTACTTTCACTAAGTTGTAATGTAAAGCCAATGTCTATTGATATCCAGGCATCAAAAGACTGAATGGATTCTGGTTTTCATAATTACCTTTCATTAACATGAGACATTCACACATGAATAATACACTGGGACAAGATCATTAATTGGAAGCAAAGGCATCATGGGAAGAAATGTTTTTATTCCTGAATATTACTTTTATATGTATATGCTGGTCAGCAAAAGTACCGATCAATCATGAAATAGTTTAATTATTGAAACTAATAGCTAGGTCTGTGTGATTTGAATTTTAGATACATCAAATTGCCTTTCATGAGCGATTTGTTTATTGCATGGAGGACGCAAGTCAACATATGCAGAAAAATAAAATATATATATAAGATGACGTTTGTAATAAGATGTAAAGCTAGGACAGTGTGATTTTAATTTCAGACAGACAATACATCAAATTGCCTTTCTTGAGCGATTTGTTTATTGCATGGACAGACCAAGTCAAACATATGCAGTAAAAAAATAAAAAATATATGGTGATGTTTGTAATAAAACTTAAGGCTTAAATTAAATGTCATTAATCTCCCACTGGGAATTCAATAAATTATTTCTCTCCTTCTTAGAATATGTGTTCAATATAAAATAACTGAAGTTTGAACTGAAACATGCTAATTACATTACACACAGAAGACAACTGATATATCTTAAAGAGACGCTTGACAAATCCTTATCTATATCTCTAAAAAGCTAATTATAAAATAAAATTGCATCATATTGTTGTTCAATTGCCCTTTTGTAAATAAGACACAAAAATACTGACAAAATTTAAATCTGTATTTTTAAAAGATCTGAGGGAAAAGTAGGCGTCAAATTGATTTTGAAGGTAGAAAAGTACATTTATAAAACCATCAATACACTTAAATTTATCAGTTGTTTTTTTTAATGAATGTGAGAAACCACTATAAAATACAGTAATCAAAGTTCGTCCTGACATCATGAATACCTTAAAAATGATAAGAACTTTTACAAGTATGAAACAATTACTAACATGTTTCAGATATAAAGTACAAAATCCTAGCATTTGTCTAAAATTTGCAGCAGCTCGGTGGGTTTCTCCTGGTACTCTGAACATTGACACCAAATGCCAAGTGATGACAAAAACTTATGTAGTCTTCATTCAGAGAAGTTAAAAAAATATTTGAAGTGCTTGTACCAAGACAGGAAAGTGAGTGGTCATGTACTTGCATGTTAGTCATATCAATTTTGGTTCTTTTTAACATTCTTCTATTTGGAACTGTTCACAGTGTGCAGTATTTGTTTTACATTTTATTTGTAATTCAGCTAACTCATTTCACTCACTTAAATCATACATAATTTTGTGCAACATGTTAATGCTATTCTGACAAGATTAAAGTTTGTTGATCCTCGATTTGATCAGAGAATCACGATTTATGATGTAAAAAAAAAATGCAAACTGGAGGTGAAGAGATTTACGATTCAATGATATAGTTCTGTTTGATCTACTTTCAGTTCAAATGAAGTTATCTCTCCTGTCAATACATTTGTACTTGTAGTAAGATGGTTCCTAGTACAGATTACAATATATAATGTAAGCCTATTTACTTACACAGCATGAGACATTCATTTATAGCCAATTTTACTCCTCATAATAGACGTTTCTTTCTTTTTTATTTTGACATACACAGGTCTATAAGCTTAGCTAGCTTGTTTATTTTAGAAAATAGAAAAAAAATAATATGCACAAAAAATATATTGTTTATTACAACCAATAGAACAGATGCTATTGAGTCAAGATGATCTGACTATCAGCAGACGACACAGCATGGTACCATATAAGACAAGTCAGATCAACGACCTCATATGAAGTAACATGACCTCATAAGCAGTAACAAGTAAATCATACCTGATTCCTTCTGTTTTCTAGCAGAGATTTCTCATAAAGCTGGGCATTTTTCAGACCAATACCACAAAATGCTAAATAAGATCCAAAAACCTGAAATAAAAAAAACAAAAACTGTGTTTAATATGCACTGATATAGTTTTCACAGCTTGACACCATTCTATAAGATATTACTTTTTTCAAATAATATAATCTAAGGTTTAAGATGTAAAAAAAATAGAGGCTCACATGAGTCTGTATTGCTAACCTGGATAAGAAGATTTATTGAACAAGTTCCTATTGTAATAGACTTGCTATAAGTCCCTTTTTTATTAATAATTTCTTTAAATAAAATTGTTGCTATGACAGTTGAAAAATTGACTGCCCACTTATCCATTATCCATGTTTTGTTAGTTAACTAAATAAATGTCAGTATATAAGTGGTCAGTCAAGATTTAATTTTCATAGCAGCAATTTTAGGTTGGTTGGTTTATGGTGTTTAATGCCATTTCAACAATATTTCAGCTATATTGTGGTGGTCAGTTTTATTGGTGAAGGAAACCAGAGTACCTGGAGAAAACCACCGATCTGCTGTAAGACACTGACAAACTTTATCATATAATGTTGTATTGAGTACACGTCGCCATGGGCGAGATTCGAACTCTCAACATTAGTGGTTATAGGCACTGATTACACAACTACTATATGATCACGAACACGACAGCCCCTGATTTTCTTCTAAAGACGGCTTTCTTCAAACTTTGGATTACATGGTAAACCATAGATCCTCAAACCTAAAGTTACACAAACTTAGATCTATTTGACATTTTCTCTATTAGGTTAACAGCTCATACAAGCCTATATCACCAATACGGCGTGGGTTCGTGCCTAGCTTTGTAAATTACAAAAAGGGTGCACTCGACTCGCAGCTGCAAGTGATAAAGTTTACTAGTTGCTTGACCAGGGTCGGTGGTTCCCCCCGGGTACTCCGGCTTTCTCCACCACTAAAACTGGTCGCCATGATATAGCTGAAATATTGCTGAAAGTGGCATTAAACATCAAAAATCATATTCAAAATCTATTAGGTTATTTTAATATTTGGTTCCAAGGCCTTGGATCCCATAGACCCTTGGGTCTTCCATTGTACATTTTCATGTCCATCATTCATGCCATTTACAACAGCATTATCAAAATAGGTTCTCAAGAAAATTATTGTTTAATATTGTCTTTATTGCAACTAATGTCAAAATTTCAGACTCTAGGGAATCCTGCGTATTTATTTCTACAAGATAGAATCTACATTTCATGAATATAAAGAAAACGGGAAGAATTTCATTATGAATACGATGAATAAATATTATAAAAATAATAAATCATTTAAAAATAAATTTTGGAAAAAAGATTAATTCTTTTTTTGATTGATAGATTGATAATAAAAAAAATGCAGAAATCTTATAACAAATTTTATACAGGTACTCCGGTTTCCTCCACCAAAAAAACTGACTGCCACAAAATAACTGAAATATTGTCGAAAGTGGCGTAAAACACCATAACAAATGTTTTGGCACAAATGAATGGTTTTTAAAACACCAAAATTAAGAATGAAATTGGAGATCTATACAGGTAGTACATTGTAATACAAGACTTATTGTACTTCTACTTAACCATACTTGACAATGATATCACACTGATATACCTGTCACTTAATCAGTTGAAATACAATTACATCAAAGATATGTAATCTTATATTATGACAATGTAACAAATATATGACATTGTTTACATGTAATACACATATAATTATAATATACTACTAATTTAATAACATTTTTAAAATTCATACATATATTTTTATAATAAAATGCTGACAAAGCATTTGTATTTAATAGCAAGGAAATTACCTAGTCCATAGAACCTGGAGAGCTAGATTCTAGTCAGTATTTGCTAGATTGCTCTATAAAATTTGGTGCAGTGTTTAAGGATTATATACATGTATATACACATGTAAACCAGATTCTTCTGGGTTTATTGGGTATATATTAACTAGTTTTTGTTATCTTTCATTGATTTTTGCTTCTTTTTTTTTTTTTTTTGCTTTTTTTTTTTTTTTTTTTGCATGAAAGTATAAAATAAAGAATAACAATCAGTGACAGATAACAAAAACTAATTGATATACAGTCAAACCTGTATTAAGAGGTCACCTTTGGGACAAATAAAAATGGCCTTATAAGACAGGTGACTTCTTAAAACAGGTTCAATTTATATGAATTTCTCTATGACAGAACAAGGAAAAAGTGACCTTTTCATACAGGTGACTGTTTAATAGAGGTGACTGTATGGGCAGGTTGAACTGTATGTTATATAGGCAAAAGAATTAGGTCTATCATTGATATATCTATATATTATAGTATGGGCAGGTTGAACTGTATGTTATATAGGCAAAAGAATTAGGTCTATCATTGATATATCTATATATTATAGTATGGGCAGGTTGAACTGTATGTTATATAGACAAAAGAATTAGGTCTATCATTGATATATCTATATATTATAAAGCCTATGATGCTCTTGAAGAGACTCCATGGTGCCTTCAGCTCAATTGGTTCTACATACAAAACAGTGATATTTGAAGATTTCATCAGCAAAGTTTCAATTCAATCGGCAAAATGGTTTCAAAAATCTTTTTAAAAGCAATTTGGTCATTACAGATCCTAAAGCATTGTGGCCGCCATTTTTGTATTTAGAATAGCATGGAATGAAACAACTATCAATGGTTCAATCTTGGCAATTTTTGGTTCAAATGGCTATGCCTTTGCCCCTTTAGACAAAAAACATTCGTTCATACCTCAACCAACAGTAACTATTATTCCCAGTGATAGTTTATTTTGATTTAAATGTCAAGTGGTTTCTGGGAAGAAGACAGACATCAGGTAACAGCAAAATATTTTGCCTATCCTTTGCCCATGTAAGTTTTGGAAGTAAGAATAGATATGGTTATTTATCCCATTCTTGTAAATACAAGAGAAAAAAGCACTGCCCCCAAAACTTGTTATAAAATATCAAATGTTTACCCTCTCAACATTTGCAATCTTTAACAATTATTTTTAACATCTCCTTAATACATGTCAAAGATTCTAAATGCATAAAAAAATCTATTTATATTTTTATATAATACTTCTATAAATCTTATGGAATCACAAAGATATTTAAATTAACCATAAACCGATAAATACAAAAATACAATCATGTAGGTGTATTTTCTATATATGGTTTAAACTAACAAATAAATAGCCTGAAATAGGCATAGAAATTTTAAGAAAAGCATTTGATGTTTTGTCTTCAAGATATTTAATAGTGGCATTCCAATATTAAGTCATATTCTATCATAACATCTCCATATCTCTTAACCACCGGAACTGAAATATTGTTGAAAGTGACATTAAACACCATAACCCTAACTCTAAAGCACATCCCTTATTGCTGGCTATATCATAGAATTTTCCCTAGAAATTCAGCAAGACATGTATTTGTGCAATCAGAGGGCACTTATGGTCATTTCATTACACAGGGTAACCTGAGTGAAGATCTGAGGGCACTTTTTTATTAATTTTCAGATATTATCAATGCTAAAAATATCTATTTTGATTCAAATATTGTTATTTTGCTACAATAATAAATGATAGATGTATTTTAAGGTGAAATAATGCTATAATTTCACAAATTGGACAAGAGGGCATCAACATTTCCATTGTAAAGAGTAGCATGGTGCTGCAAACCGAAAGTATGAAAATTTGGACAAAGATTCTTAAATATCCAAAGATAAGCAAAATTCTCGAACAGCAGGAAGGGGGTGGTGTAATTGCTGATAAGTTTCAAAACAGGGCGAAAAATGATAGGAATAGAAAAACTACATAAATCCAATTACTTTGTTGGCATACATGCATCTTGGTATATTTATATTTCATCTCAAACTGTGATATTTACAGCTTTTATTTACAAAATGGCTAGATGTTGGTTAATTGGACTTAAATCAGGTGAATGGGTACACATTCCTGTGATTAAAACAATTAATATCTATACAAACAGTATCTATTTGTTTTACATGTGTAAATTATTTTTCCATCGATTTCAATTAAGTGTTTCATGAATGTAGAAATTATAGTAATTACTGTTGTTTTGGTCAGACAAGCCTGAAAATACTTAACATCCTTAATGATACTTAATTTTTTATATTAAAAAAAACTCTGTGTACATAAGAATAATAATCCACGTCTTATTTTATTTTATTTTTTTTGGTGACCTTATTAAAAAAAGAAGAGAATAAGAGCTACAGTTCAGCAGCTCTCCACAGTACCTTTGTTTTTTTTACTTTAGATTTTCATTGTGAAACATGTACCATGTATAATACATGTATATAATTACATGAAGAGATAAGCTAACCTAGATAAAACTTCCTACATCACATAATCATCATCTTCTTTTTTTTTTAATATTTACCCAATAAAAACAAATAAGTTATGGCATGCATTGAAAACAAAAACAAAGAAAGTGAGCCTAAGACAACTGATTGTTTGATTTAGACCAGACCTTACTCTATTATGTTTCTCAGGAGTTCACAAAAGTTACAAAATCTCTCCCTTTTTCAAATATTTACCCCCATAAAAACAAATAAGTTGTGATGGCATGCATTAAAAACAAAAAATAAGAAAGTGAGCTTAAACAAAATCTGATTGTTTGATAGGGACCAGATATATTCTATTCCTATTCTAATTCTGATGAGTTCACAAAGTTGTGGAAACACATGTAGTATGTTTCTTGACTTTGTAAACATCACATTGTGCTATGTATCATCACATGGTATTATGCTATCTGTATTTACACATCTGTTCTTTTCATTCAGGTAAAAAAAAATATACTAAGGTGTATAAAACAATGTCAAGGTCACAGACACTGAAACACATATCTTTCAGCTTGTAGAGAAAAATTTAATCAATTTGTGATAAAAAAAAAAAAAAAAAAAAAATTAAAAATAAATTCTGTATTCCAATACATTATCATCTAAAATTTTAAACTCATGTTTAACATACACAGAAGTTGTGAAAATCAGAAAATGTTTCCATTGTAACAAACTGTCTAGTCCTGCTTCAAATCCTAATAAAAGAGGGTTAGTTATGGTATTTAATGCCACGTTTAACAAGTCACTGACAAACTTGATCACAAATGTTGTATCGAGTACACCTTGCCATGAACTGTGTTCGAACTAATAAATTTAGTGGTGATAGGCACTGATTGCACAGGTAGACGTAAACCCAACTACCATACGATCATGACCAGGATGCCCCCCCCCCCCAAATTATAAATGAAAGAACTTTCAGCCACCTGAAAGAAAACTGTATTGTCACTTAGGTTCTTTGTTGAAGACAGGATACTTTATTCTACATGTATGTGAATAAAATGGATGAAAATGTAATGAAGCACTAGTGAAGATGAAAAGTCAAGATAGAGCATCCCAGTTCACCCCTGGTTTTTTGTGGGGTTCGTGTTGCTCAATCTTTAATTTCCTGTTTAGTATTTTTTAGATCTTTTTTGTCGCTTTGTCCTTTTTCTCTTTGCCATTGTCTGTCTTTCTTTGATTTATGGTTTCTGATTGCCCCTTTGGTATCTTTGATTTATGGTTTCTGATTGCCCCTTTGGTATCTTTGATTTATGTTTTCTGATTACCCCTTTGGTATCTTTGATTTATGTTTTCTGATTGCTCCTTTGGTATCTTTGATTTATGGTTTCTGATTGCCCCTTTGGCATCTTTGATTTATGGTTTCTGATTACCCCTTTGGTATCTTTGATTTATGCTTTCTGATTGCCCCTTTGGTATTTTAGATTTATGGTTTCTGGTTACCCCTTGGTATCTTTGATTTATGGTTTCTGATTGCCCCTTTGATATCTTTGATTTATGGTTTCTGATTACCCCCTTGGTATCTTTGATTTATGGTTTCTGATTACCCCTTTGGTATCTTTGATTTATGGTTTCTGATTACCCCTTTGGTATCTTTGATTTATGGTTTCTGATTGCCCCTTTGGTATCTTTGATTTATGGTTTCTGATTACCCCTTTGGTATCTTTGATTTATGGTTTCTGATTGCCCCTTTGGTATCTTCAAACTTTTCTTAGAGTAAATTAGAAACATTCTTCAGCTTCAAGATATCAATAAGTTTTTTAATAAAAGTTTTATATAGCAACAATTTTGAATGTCATGATATACCGTAATTACTTCTGATGTATTTGTGGTTGTTATAGTGACAAATAATACTGTTTTAATCTGTTATTTTCAGCATTATTTCACCTTTCTTAAATATTACAAATGTGAGGCCACGTCAAAGTGAACAAAACAGAATAATTCAGGTATTTACAGCAACAAAAAAATTGTTCATAATATTTTTTTTTACAGTGAAATCTGTCTGACCAAAACCTGAATAAACCAGAATCCTTATAAACAAAACTTTTAATGAAGTCCCAATGTAGAAAATATTTGTTAATTTAAACTGTATAAACCAAATACCTGTCTATTCCAGACACAAAAATTTTTTCCCATGGAGGTTCAGTTTAGACAGGTTTCACTGTATTTCTATCAATCTGGTTGATGGTTTATGATGTTTAATGCCACTTTCAACAATATTTCAGTTATATCGTAGCAGTCAGTTTTATTGGTGGAGGAAACCGGAGTACCAGGAGAAAACCACTGACCTGCCACAAGTCACTGACAAACTTTATTACATGGTTCAGTTTAGACAGGACTTTCACTGTATTTCTATCAATCTGGTTGATGGTTTATGATGTTTAATGCCACTTTCAACAATATTTCAGCTATATTGTGGCAGTCATTTTTATTGGTGGAGGAAACCGGAGTACCAGGAGAAAACCACTGACCTGCCATAAGTCACTGACAAACTTTATTACATGGTTCAGTTTAGACAGGACATTCACTGTATTTCTATCAATCTGGTTGATGGTTTATGATGTTTAATGCCACTTTCAACAATATTTCAGTTATATCGTAGCAGTCAGTTTTATTGGTGGAGGAAACCGGAGTACAAGGAGAAAACCACTGACCTGCCACAAGTCACTGACAAACTTTATTACATGGTTCAGTTTAGACAGGACTTTCACTGTATTTCTATCAATCTGATTTTACAATTTCCAGATACTGAACAACAATAACTTGTGTGAGTACCAAAACATCATATGTCTCACTGGTACACGTGTTCTTATTTTTCTCACAAACAAAAAGGAATAAGTGTCATCTGAAAAGGAAACAAGACTCAGACATTCTTGGAATATCGGTCTTCTAAAGAAAACAAAATCTTCCTTAATCTGAAGTAAATTAATCTGTCTGACGTTAATTTTTTGTGATAAATCTAGCTGTATCGTAGGCAACGGTGACCTCACAGATATTACTCCTTGTTAACAGATTTAGTATTCTACTAATAATAATTCTTGTATTCATTATGAAAATTCCATTTATAGTTAAAATATAAAAAAATTATTGTTGTGTTATTATAGACATAGAAAAGGTTGATTTAATCAGCTTTGGATTGCATTTAATTGATCAGAGCTGAAGACTTATCTTAAACTACAAGAGACTCTCCGTGTTCAACGAATTTAAGGCTACGTACAAGTGGGTTTTTGTCTGCAAAGGGATCGACCATTTAACTGTTAGAGATGGGGGCTGTTTTTCCCTCTGAGACAAATCATTTTTACACATGAAATAAAAATCAGATATTTCTTTTTATATGAAAATTCGGTAATTTTTCTTTAAATGCTACCAATATTTCTAATTGAAACATGGTTATTTATTTTTGCATTTTTCAAGTCAAGATATTTTTTTTCTATAAAATTT
>MJUT01061204.1:702509-715296 GCA_002080005.1 Gigantidas platifrons
AATATTACAACACCTATTTATTAATTTCGGCAGGGTACTAGTACATTTTTGGATTAAATATAGAAGGCACAGAAAGAAGACCTGTATTTTATTTTATCAAGTTGAAAGATAAAACTCCTCTCATTAGTTTGATGCATGATTGGTGTGACTACACTTTCATTGAATGCTCTTTTTTCCACATTTAAAACTGTATATGTTAAAAAAAAAATGTATGCTGAAATAGTGAAAGGGGTTTAGAAAATCTCATGAAAAAAATATTTTTCCCTATCTAGATTTTTCTAGACTTTTGATATGGTATTAGGAAGACATTTTGACACAAGAAAATCCAGAGTTAAATTCTTTTGCAATTAGTTTGAGATTTGTCTATTTTTTCCCATAGATTGACTGGACTATTTAGTGAGAACGGAAAATGCTCAGTGGACTGATTTGTACTTGTAGCAGATGAAATCAGGATGTCAACAAACAACGGCGGCTGTTGCAAATTTCCAAATTTATATGACCCTAAACATTTTATAAAGTAAAACTGTAAATAATAGATGTTAATTATTATTCTTAGCTTACCATTACTGTTCCATCGGTTGAATCTGAATTTTTCTAGTTAAAAATTCGATAGAAGCATATGCAATTTATACACAAGTTATCTCCCTTATTTTCCTATTTTTGCATATTTTGTTTTCATAAAATTCTTACTTTTCCCCTATTTAGATTTTTCTAGACTTTTTATATGGTGAATATGTTTATGTCAAGAACTAATTACAGTTGAAATAAATTCTTTTGCAATTAGTTTGAGGTAAAACCGTAGATTGACTGGACTAAAATAGACCAATACGATTTCCATTCACGAAAGTTGAAAGAAGATATTTATTTTCCTCTTGAATAAATAAAGTCCAGTCCTGTGTTTTTATTTCAAATTCCCCCNCCCCCCCCCCCCCCAAGGGATATAAAATTGTACCATTAATAATAAATCAATAAATAATAAATTCAGATTTTCTATTTATAATAAATCTCATTTACAAAACCACTGATATTTGTTCAATTTTTAACGCTGATTTAAGCTTTAATCGCAACAAATTTATATTTTTCTCAAACATTACATTTATTTAACTGTAAAATTTACCCCCTTTTTTCTTGTTTAAATCAATGATCAACAATATTTAAGAATCAAACAAATGAATAAATATAACATAACATCTTTCCTTTACATTGCCAAGATTCTATATTTATAAACTATTGACCTGAGTAACCTTGCTAAACCATTCGGATTCAGTGTGTTTTAAATCGGTCATCCAATCAGGACGCTCATTATTGTCCAAGATAAAAATAGACTACACATGCTACTCACAGTGACCCGTGACCCAGATTACGAGACCCGTGACCCAGATTAGCATGTGTCAGGAATCTTTTCTGTATATGGTATATAATTACAGTTACAGTATAAAGCCGATGTTTAACACATATATGCCTCAGTTGTACATTTAGCATCTGTATAATATGAAAAGTGTGCTTAAATAGCACCCCTCACCCTTCTGTCTCATAAAATGATTCCGTAACATTTTAAACTTTGTTAATTTCATGTTCTACTCCCATTAATTAGGTGGTTTAAGACATTAACTAAGTCTTTAGTACCTAGATCTTAAGCATAATTCCTTGTAACTTCCTCTGACTTGTAAAAATATGCTTTATTGATATTTAAGTTCTGTAATTCTTAAAGTGCACTTCTGTAATTTCCCCCAAAACTCAATAAATGTAATGTTTCTTCACAATTTTATTCATCCTTAAAGTATGTCTGACATTCAAATGTACTTATACAGTAAAATGATAATCTAAATTAATATAAAATTCACTATGACAATTTGCAAAAATTAACAGTAAATGTTTAATGGTCAATACAATTTTCCTGCAATTATTAAAATTACCATATACCAGATTTTTACTACATAATTTTCAAATTGAACTGCTTTCTACATCCATTTTTGACAAGTACAATTTACATGTATTTCCGAACTAAAACCAGCAAATTATATGAGGAAAAATTTGTAGGAATAGAATATTTAAAAAAATGGTCTCAACATACATGTTTTGCAATTGGAAAATTGAAATATTTTCAATATCATCTGCCATTCTATTGCAAAAACACATTCAATCACCTATTTGTATCATCAATAATTCGTAAAGTCATAATAGAATAAAATCAATTTGCAATACCCATACCTGTTAACCTCAGAGATTGTGTATGTGGGAGATCTCCCACATTCCAACTATTTAATGTGGGAGATTTTGCGTGACGAACTTTTTCACACTAAAATTTTTAGATTAAAGCAAACAAAATTTACTGTACAACTTTTATTGTTGTTGCTGAGCAACATTACTTCAAACCACTTTGGTAGGACAATACAGCTTGTTTTGCTGATCTTAGAACAGAATCACTTGGTTCGTACTCATAACACAACAAGTTTTGATTTTGCTTTGCACATAATAAAGAACAAAGTGTGTCATTGTTCAACTCAGATCTCGTATCTGTCTGGATTTTTTTTAACATAGAAAAAATTCTCTCTGGGTCTGCATTTTTAAGATTGGTTGATTTCCTTGTTGAAGCAACTGCTTTTTTGTGTGAATCTCCATCAGCATGTCTTTTAATATCATATACACCACCATGGCTGACACTAAAATTTGTAGAACAAAGTTTGCAAAATGCCATATCATTCCCTAAAGATCTTCAAAGTAGGCTGCACCCAATCGTATAATTTTGTCCAGTCCTCCAAGAATTTGCAATAATGTTTCTTCTTCTTTGAAGAAGGGGTGCTAGGTCCTGAATTCCAACGTCTCCTTGATTGTGACATAGTTGAACTGTATTTTTTTTAAAGTTTTTTTCGTATTTAAGCAAGTAATTGAACGATACTCGCCTTCAAATTTTCTTTTTCCACAACTTTGATTCGTGTAGTTATCCATTCGATATTGCAAACAACTTACATTGTCGGCGTTTCTAGTAAAAACAGAGAGAATTCCGAGTAACAATCGGCTGATTCACGCAAACGTTTTAATGACCCAGCTGATAAAAACAACAAAAATGGCATTCAACTTTTCGATTTTAATCAAATTTATGGTCGCGGGAGATAATGTGGGAGAAGTATTTCAAAGCGGGAGTTTTTAGTCTCCCGCGCGGGAGGCACATTCTTTGCAGGAGGCCGAGCTCAAAAGCGGGAGTCTCCCGCGAAATGCGGGAGGGTTAACAGGTATGAATACCCTCTGTCCATGTATGACAGTATTTAGGAGCAAACATTACATAACAAACATTTTGAAGCTGTGACCCAATATCTTGCTCTGGTCCCTAAATTTGCTGTAACACTTAATTTTGTTTAATATCATTATCAATGTATTACTCACTTAAAGATCACAGTAAAAAAAGTCAGTGGGGTAAATTTAGGGACAGAGTGCAAGTTCCTGTGCCTGTGGCTGCAATATGACACCTCAATGCTCTGTAACATTGGGAAATATGAATTTGTGTCTGTGGTGACTTTTCTAGGGCAATTTGAACATTATATTTGTTGTTTTAGCACTAATTAATATCTTCAAGATTTTCTACAAGCCATGTACTGTAGTTTTTTTTAGCCTACCTCAGGTAGTACCTCACTACCTGGCCATTTCGCCAGAAGTTTACCATATTTTCTTAAAGGTACAGATTTCTTCTACATTGTCAGAATATCTTGATGTGTGGTATTATGTCTATCTATGAAATATGTCCTTAAACATCAATCAATCAATCAATCAATCCTTAATATGGGACAATAATCCCGTGCGGAGCACTATCCGGCCATTGGGTACATAATATCGGAAATGAAATCCGATTTTGTTTCCGGATTCACATAACAATACGACCTTCATGAAACCGTGTGGTTCTACAAGGTTTTACTTGAAACAATTTACGATCAACATGTCTTACCAAGATGTGTGTCATTGGTGACAACGGATATTGGTCACAATCCCATCATTATATCCTTTCCATGACTTATTGATACAAGATTTCTAACAAAATTAATACGACGGGTGTCATTAGTGGAGCAAGAATTAAGTAAAAATACAAATTACAAATTATTTATTTCCCATCAAGGGCAAAAATGAGCAATTTCAAATACATAAAAGAGGAAAACAAATGTTGATTGGCAAAGAGAGACATTATACACAACACAAACAAGCATATAACTGATTACCCTTCCGAAGCACCCGAATAAAACTCGTTTTTAGCGAGATTCGTATTGCTCATCTCATGAACTGTGTGGTATTTTGTTGACTATTGGCGTTCTTTTTCTTCCGTTTTGATGCGTTTTCTATGTAAGACAGGCCATAAAGACAGCTGCGCGTGACCTAGCTTGTCTTACATGGCATTGTCAGCCAATCAAATCGCGGCAAAAAAAAAAGGAGTCCGCTTCTACGACTGTTATGCGCTGTAGTAATATAAATTGTCGTCTTAGTAGATCTAAAAAAAATTAACTTATTTCCCCTAATAGATTTAATCAGCGGTTTTAAATAAGTGTGTATTTACTGCATTGCACGTGGCGTTGTAATATTTTGTGTAGTAAACATGACATTGACATGCGAATGAATGAATGAAATCGACATGCTTTGTTTTTAAGTTGAAACGGAAGAAACAGGTACTTGCATTCGTCCTTATTGAAGATCTGGGATTTCTTCCACTCGTGAGAGAAATTCAGCGTCTTTACACTCGTTCCCGCTACGCTCCACTCGTGGAAGAAATCCCAGATCTTCAATAGGGACTCGTGTAAGAACCTATTAGTCTTTTCGACATTCTTCTCACTTTCAATCTCGAGGCTTCTAATTTACATTTATCGGCATAACTCGACGGAACAAAAAATTTAACGAAAAACATCTCATTTGTGTGCCATGTTAACACAATCTAGGAACCTGTACGCCTGAAATCTCTTATTGACGTGCTCTTCTGTAAACTGCATTACGGTTTCGGTAGAAATCGACTGCCCACACTTTCAAGGCAGGCAAGTTTTTCGGAATTTATTATCGACAGATACAATGTATCTGTGTAAAAAGGTTATGTGTACATGATTCATTACTCTAACGGAGGCTAAAGTTTCTTTGGATAAAATAACGCAACAAATTCAGAATGGAGTATCAAACGTTTGTTTTTACTACCAGAAAAGGTAAAAATTCCATTTTTTATGCCTAAATGGCTTCCAATTTAGACTGTATTTGCATGGATAGTTTTGGATGTGAGAAGCATTCTTTTTACAAATAAGCGATAAAGAAAACATAATTTTTCCTATTAAAAATTAGATTGAAAAAATGAATATGCTGTCGGCTGTTTGCTGTAGCTGTGTATGTCTGTTTGACGTCGCGTTTGAAAACTGTCTGTATACCCTGATTGACCGGTGCCAAATTTGCATTTTAAAATGTCTATTTGTTTAGCAATGCTGAGGTATTCATATCTGTAATTTTGCATAAACTGTGTTCATATCTATTGACATTACCAACACAAGTATCGGGAATATTATTCAAGGATAAAGGGTCAAACGGGACAATTTTATTTTATCCTTGTTCAAAAGAACCTGTTAAAATGGTAAATATGACACTATACGGCTAATACATTAAAAAAGCAAAGATGCAGTCCTTGCATCAATCAATCATACGCATTCTGTCAAGTTTTTGGAATACAGGTTATTAGAATTTAATGAAAACATAGAAAAACTTACCTGCCGTGAAAGTGTAAGATGTTGAATTCCACCGAAACCGTAATGCAGTTTACAGAAGAGCACGTCAATAAGAGATTTCAGGCGTACAGGTTCATAAACTGTGGTTAATCTTGACTTGCAATAAAGCAGAAATAGCCAACAATTTAGGAAATTCCTATTTTTAGTCATTTTGGTCATCATCTTGAATGTAGGACAGAGCTTTCGGACACAATTATAAAAGGCCACTACCAAAGGACCATTCTAGTTAAGGCTGGTTTAATTTGATCCAGAGGAGAAGATACAACTCACGTGATAAATTTACTACGTAGACCAATACTTAAACGAACACCTATTGTTCCATGACAAAATCTCGCATCATCTTTGGCCAAGTCAGCTTAAAGGGTTAAGATGCCAAGGAATCCTTTCCCACAGTTGGAAAAAGGGGGCGGGGGAAATCCAATACAACAAGTTAAAATGTAAACGGCTTGAAACTTTCGGTGTCTTATATTATACATGTATGACGAGCTAGCAATTGCGCAAACAATCACTCCAAATATAAACACGAATATTAGAATGAAAATTGTATAACATTGTTCTAAACACGTATTTCATGCATATCTTTGTACAGTGCATTTACAACTTAAGTCGTGATTATTCTGATTGGACGCTTTGGAATACGACTCACGAGTACGGGACTCATCACTCGACAGGTTTCTGTTTCAGTTTCTGGTACGTGTAGAATCCCAAAAAGGCTTTTATTCACGGTAAGAGAGAGAGCGCCGGTTTTATGGACTGTATTTCTGCAGGGCGGTCTTGAATGCCTCTACGGAATCTGCACACACGACTTTGTCTGGCAGTTGGTTCCAGTGGACAATTGTTTCCACGAAGAATGAATGTTTTGATTGTTTTGTATTACAGTCTTGTACCTTGAGGCCCTTTGAGTTCTTTATTAAGCGTCTTTCTATGATATTTGTCGTTTCACAGTCTTTTTACACTTTGGCTTTAATGTTCCTCTTAGGTTTGGCTGTTGTGACGAAGTCAGCAGTTGGTAGTGCCGGCACCAACCCCTCAACCACCTTATACAACAAGATCAGGCGGAGACTGTGCCGTCTTTCTTCTAGCGTCTCGAGCTCTAATTGTCGTTTCATGGTGGTGATTGATCCTGGCTCCCGGCTCCTATAGTCCTTTTTTATGAAACGTATTCCTCTGTTTTGGATTCTTTCTAATTT
Organism: Gigantidas platifrons; assembly: GCA_002080005.1. Classification (NCBI taxonomy): domain Eukaryota; kingdom Metazoa; phylum Mollusca; class Bivalvia; order Mytilida; family Modiolidae; genus Gigantidas; species Gigantidas platifrons. The sequence continues at coordinate 709,438 of MJUT01061204.1, forward strand.
ATCTATATCCCCTTTTAGGTATGGGTTCCAGATGGTTGCTCCATACTCCATAGTTGATCTTACGAGGAGTATATAGGCTGTCTTTCTACATGTTTCTGGAACATTTCTTAGATTCCTTCTTAGAAAGCCCATGGTGGCATTTGCTTTCTTACTGATGTTGTTTATGTGCATGCTCCATTTAAGATCGTTTGATATCTGTAGACCTATGTATGGGTTGTCTTCAACTTCTTGACGGGTGTGATTATCAAGAGAGTAGAATTTATTCGATTTTTTGTTGATGGATAATATATAGCATTTTTTGGCATTAAATCTCATGCCTCAGTCTTTTGCCCATATTTCAAGTTGTTCCAAGCCTGCTTGCAGTTTTTGGTGGTCTTTTGCTGTTTTGATTGTTCTGTATAGCAAACAGTCATCTGCAAATAGTCTAACAGAGGATGTAACACTATCCGGCAGATCGTTTATGTGGCAGAGGAATAGTAACGGTCCTAGCACAGTGCCTTGGGGTACTCCGGAGTCGACAGTGGTTTCATTTGATTTTCTCCTACGATTGTTCGCATTGATCTGGCTATCAGGAAGTTTGTTAGCCACTTGTTGATGTTTGCCTTTTATTCTATATTGGTGTAATTTATGGAGGAGTTTGTTATGTGGAACTGTGTCGAAAGCTTTTGAGAAATCTAATATTGCAACATCTATTTGGTGTCCTTTGTCGTGTTCTTGTAGGAAGTCATTTATTGTTGTTAGAAGTTGTGTTTCACAGGAGTAGCCCGATCTAAATCCATGGTTTAAGTTTGTTAAGATCTTGTTCTTTTCCAAATGTTTAATCATATGTCTACAGATGATATGTTCTAGGATTTTACTGATGACAGATGTTAATGAAACCGGTCTGTAGTTCTCTGGAAGACGTTTGTCCCCTTTTTTGAATATGCTTGACAGGCCTATAGACTTACGTTTGTATTATGTCAATAAGAGCAAAACCACTGTTTAACAATGAAGACAGACAATTACTAGAGAGAAACCATACAACAGATTTACCAACGGTTTTATAATCTATTGATATGAGCTTACACAGTTAAAAGCAAGTTTTTGTATCTATGAAGTGTTTCAATCTGATTAAAATGTCAGTAAATGGGAGCAATTGATAGAACTGATTTTAATCAGATTGTATTTGTTTGGGTTTTTAACTAGTTTTTTTTTAAACTATATACTGTAGTTTGTAACACATTTCAAAAGCAGTTGGTCTTCTTTTGTAAGCGATTCGGGTTACAATGTAGGTTCTGATAAAGTTCACTTACTCTTATTTTTATCGGAAACATATACTAGTATGTATCTCTTATTATAATTAAAACATATACTAGTATGTATCTCTTATTATAATTAAAACATATACTAGTATGTATCTCTTATTATAATTAAAACATATACTAGTATGTATCTCTTATTATAATTAAAACATATACTAGTATGTATCTCTTATTATAATTAAAACATGTGTTTTTTTCAACTTTAAGGTTTGTCTACTATATACATTTAAAATTACTGGGTGTTTGTGATTTTTATACTGGGGGTGGACTGACGTGTGAATTGAGTAAATATTTTCAAGATTAAGAATGAGTCATGATTTGCATAATTTATACTACAGAATTCCATTCAAGATGGCCTCCGTTACTAAAAATAGAAAACTCGCTTTATTTGATGTCAGAATCTGCTTGAAATTTTAACCATAAAGAGCATGGTTAGGAGTTCTGAGATATATATTTCACTGTTATGTGAATTGAAAATCCAAGATGGCCAACACCACAGCACATTGTTTAAACTATGTGAATATGAATACTACAGACTTACTTGAACCCAAAAACAGTGCAAGAATGACCAGTTGAGCGATACAGGCTCGGATTATCATCTAGTCTTGTTCTTCTGTTGAGATGAAAGTATGAATTGATTGGATTGTTCTTAATACAGACTAAGCATGAAATTGTAGTGTTTATTCTGAATATTCAATCTCAAAGGCTTATTGAAGAGACAGTCAACAATTCTTAGATTCTTACTCTGAATAGAAAATCGTGGATTATTTTTTCAAGGCTGTTTAGATAATATTGCCTCGTCTCTTGTTAATTTTCTGTATCATTATTGTTTTGCACATGTAATAACGTTTTCATTTTGATTAAAACTATTTTCAATAATAAAGTTAATTTGAAATTTAAAAAAAAATGTTTCTTGATGTCATTGACTTTGATCTTAAAATTAAGTCACAAGGACCTTTGAAGTTTCTAATTTCTTTAATAAAGCTTCTACTGGATATTAATAGTTAGCTTAATCTGATATTAGTATTACACTTATGAATAATTCTACTTTCATTTTCACTCTAGTTACCTTTCCAATATCATGTCGGAACAACCGGATGAAAATGATATGATACACGTTTCTATTTCTAAATACAAATTATATGATACACTTTTCTATTTCTATATAAAAAAATATATGATACAGAGGTCAGGGTTATGGTGCTTAACGCCACTTTCAACAATATTTCAGCTATATCATGGCGGTCAGTTTTATCGGTGGAGGAAACCGGAGCGCCCGGAAAAACCCACCAACCTGTCGCAAGTCACTGACAAACTCAATCTAATTAAAATTCGATCTTTGTTTACTCCGATTGTCGTACACATGCGCGACATAACTAAACCGGGAGCAATACGTCGGTTCCGGGATACTGGTATTCAGATAATACCGTCATGTGACTTCCATCACCACGTGACTAAAATCTAGGCATCTGTAGTTCAAAATGGCCTGTGGTCTTTCAACTTTGTCGGAAATGGGATAAATGTTACATATTTTTCCAGATTGGGTTTCTTCCTGCTGTCAGATGTACACCCCGGAACCACGCACCAATATTTGTTGGATGACTTTTGAGATCGTTTTCCTCGATGCATTTCTACATGCAGTGTCTACTGCTAAAAATGCCTAGATTTTTTTATGAAGTCACGTGATCGGTGGTACGAATTCTTCCTCCAAGTCAGGAGAACGTCTTATCTCGGAATCGTCGTATTAAAGATCGAATTTTAATTAGATTGTGACAAACTTTATCACATAATGATATATATATATCGAGTACACCAATAGGCACTAATTGCATAGATAGTTAGAAACCTAACTACCATACGATCACGACCACGACGGCCCTTTAATATGATACCATGGTTCTATTTCTATGTAGTTTTAGGGAGAACACATTGTACATTTTGTCATTTCAATATTAAAAGTAAAGGCATAGCATACAAGGTGTGTTCTGTCTATTTTGATTGATTGGTTGATTGATTTTTGGTTTTTAGCGCCACTTTCAGCAATATTTCAGCTATATCATGGCGACCAGTTTTAGTGGAGGAGGAAGCCGGAGAGAACCATCGACCCTGGGCAAGCAACTGGTAAACTTTATCACTTGCGGCTGCGAGTCGAGTGCACCCTTTATTGTAATTTACAAAGCCGGGCGCGAACCCACGTCATATTGGTGATAGGCTTGTATGAGTTGTTAGGTAATCCAACGACCTAACTCATTGAGCCACTCGGGCCCCTGTGTCTATTTTGAGTGTCACGTTTTAACCTCAATGTTCAGATAGCAAATGAGAACAGACGGCAATACAATGAATAAAATGAAAATGAATAAGACAAACAATGGTGGACAAAATACTACACAGAAAATTAAATATTGAGCAACACGAACCCCACACTAATGTAACGAACAATGTTATCCTAAAAAAACCTCGCATCATAATTAATATTGTTTTTATGTATTAAAACATAAACTGAGGTAACATAAGTAGCTATTATGTTAGTATACACGATCATCTGACTAATACCATATTTCACATAAATAACTAATTAGATTTATGCATCTTTCAGTTTATTTCAATACAACAACATACAGCTTTATAATACATATACTACACGAACCTAAAAAAAAACAAGACTAAATTTGTTTTACGTCAATTACAATTTTACTAAGTTCTACACCAGAATATATAATGTATTGTCATTTTATGCATTGAATAAGCTTTTTTGTATGTGTTTTAGAATATATAATGTATTGTCATTTTATGCACTGAATATGTTTTATTAAGCTATGTCTTGAAATGAAAATCTTAAAGATGCTTCGTTGGAACATATTTTATGAACTTTATCATATATCATTTATATTGTATGTCATATGTATTTTTTACTTAAAATGTTTGAATAGTACATATTTGTTTGTATGGTAAATGTTAGAAGCACTTGCAGGTACCCCGTCTGCAGGTGCCCCCGTTGTAAAGGGGTAGCTCTGAATAAATATAATATACACTCAGTATCATTGGGATATCTTGAATTGCACAAGCAAATGTCCCAGGTTCTGTGAGGCCAGCGCCCTGGGCCTGGGGTACAGTTTCATATTGGCTGCTATGGGAAATAAAAAAAAAAAATTAATTAGAAGCAGTAAAGGAAATGCAAATTTAATGGTATAAATCACCATTTTGATACACAGATTCACAATGGAACAAATGACGACCCAGAGTATGTGGGGTTCGAGCGCTGTGTGGAAAAGGGGGGAGGGGTTAAAATTTTACAGCGCACTTGAAAAAGTGAAAAAAGGCATTCTCGAGAACCAGGAATTGAAATGTTACTCTGTTTGACAGGAATTATATCTGTGAAGTCGATATTTATCTTGTTCAAATAAAAGCACCATACAGGGTCTATGGGGTCAGAAAATATTTGATAAACTATAATTGTTCTAACAATATCGTAGTGGAAATGCTACCATATAAGGAATGAATCATCATTTTGATACACAGATTCAAACGTGCATATATGAAGGTTCGAGCTCTGAGGGTCTTATATTTTACACAGGCTTTATTTTACGGGTCTCGTTGACTATTTTTAAGAATCTACAGTCGGAATGTATTCTCCATTACATAATATCCCGTTCTATCTACACATACTATTTACAGATCTAACGTTTAAAGACTTTTTACACATGTACAGTATTTAATGTTAAACTTATGTACCTATTCTGTTCCGTGCTCTATATCTACACATACAGATCTAACGTTTAAAGATTTGTTATACATGTTCAGTATAAATGTTAAACTTATGTACCTATTATCTCCCGTTCTCTATATCTACACATACAGATCTAACGTTTAAAGACTTGTTATACATGTTCAGTATAAATGTTAAACTTATGTACCTATTATGTCCCGTTCTCTATATCTACACATACAGATCTAACGTTTAAAGACTTGTTACACATGTACAGTATAAATGTTAAACTTATGTACCTATTATCTCCCGTTCTCTATATCTACACATACAGATCTAACGTTTAAAGACTTGTTACACATGTACAGTATAAATGTTAAACTTATGTACCTATTATCTCCCGTGCTCTATATCTACACATACAGATCTAACGTTTAAAGACTTGTTACACATGTACAGTATCAATATTAAACTTATGTACCTATTATGTCCCGTGCTCTATATCTACACATACAGATCTAATGTTTAAAGATTTGTTACACATGTTCAGTATAAATGTTAAACTTATGTAACTATTCTGTCCCGTTCTCTATATCTACACATACAGATCTAATGTTTAAAGACTTGTTACACATGTACAGTATAAATGTTAAACTTATGTACCTATTATCTCCCGTTCTCTATATCTACACATACAGATCTAACGTTTAAAGATTTGTTACACATGTTCAGTATAAATGTTAAACTTATGTACCTATTATCTCCCGTTCTCTATATCTACACATACAGATCTAACGTTTAAAGACTTGTTACACATGTACAGTATAAATGTTAAACTTATGTACCTATTAT
>MJUT01061204.1:719283-743950 GCA_002080005.1 Gigantidas platifrons
AGTCGTGTTTATTTCGTCAATATATAGTTATTCGTATTTAATTTAACAGAAGTCGTGTTTATTTCGTCAATATATAGTTATTCGTATTTAATTTAAAAGAGTCGTGTTTATTTCGTCAATATATAGTTATTCGTATTTAATTTAACAGAATTCGTGTTTATTTCGTCAATATATAGTTATTCGTATTTAATTTAACAGAGAGTCGTGTTTATTTCATCAATATATAGTTATTCGTATTTAATTTAAATGCCAACGTACTTGTCAACAATGAAATGATACAATCACTTATATCAAACTGAAACCAATTGTTCTTTTCTTTCCTTTTTATCATTGATATCAATACACTACAGACAGCTGATTGTCATTGTGCTAGATACTGTACTTGTTGTTATACAATAAGATTTTTTTCTTTTGATATCTATGAAGATTATTGATGTTTTGCATTTCATTTGTCTGTCATTGAAAGACTTTTTAGAATGTTTATTTCACGGAGGAAAAGATTACAATATCTTATTATAAAAAAAACTAAAAAAAATATCAAAGGGAAAAAATGTAATTGTTATACTGTTAAAGCCACTCGAGCTTAAATATATTGTCAATGGATGTCTAGGCACAACTTGATGAATATCACAGTCTTTTTTTTCAATTGTTCTTTTGCAACCATATAATATTGATTGATTGATTTTTGATGTTTTAACGCCACTTTCAGCAATATTTCAGCTATATCATGGCGACCAGTTTTAGTAGTGAAAGAAGCCGGAGTACCCAGAGAGAACCACCGACAATGGGCAAGCAACTGGTAAAGTTTATCACTTGCAGCTATGAGTCGAGTGCACCCTTTTTGTAATTTACAAAGCCGGACGCGAACCCACACCGTATTGGTGATAGGCTTGTATGAGTTGTTAGGTAATCCAACGACCTAACTCACTTAACCACCCGTGTCCTGCAACCATATAAGTGCGCATGTGTAATAGAAATAGCATAACATTTACAGGACGTAAGGGAACAATTTAAATCTAAGGTGGGGGGAGGGGTTCATTTTTTAAAGACAAAAAATTGTCGCTAAATTTTATAGAAAACCAATAAATTGGCCTCAAATATGTAAAAATAAATAACCTGATCCTTAAAATCCTTAAAAATAATATGATTTTTGTATTGCGTGAACAAAATCTAGCTCGGAGGAGATACCAACCTCACGCAAAACAAAATAAATGGTCGGTCCCCAAGTCAAGTACAAGAAGCCAGTTTTTATGTGAACATATTTTATAGAACATATCAACGCTGGTGTTGTCTTTTACACTCACAGGCTTAATTAGATTTGTCAAACAGAAAGGATTATATATTTAATATCTTTTTGGTTGATATGGTTTGACATAGTTATGGTGTTTAACGCCACTTTCAAAAATATTTCAGTTATATCGTGGCTGTCAGTACCCGGAGAAAACCACCGACCTGCTGCAAGTCACTGACAAACTTTATTACACAATGTTGTATCGAGTACACCTCGCCTGAGCAGGATTCGAACCCACAGCGTTAGTGGTGATGGGCACTGATTACATAGGTAGTTGTAAATCCAACTACCATATGATCACGACCACGACGTTATGTTTTAAAAATTCCTTGTCTTGAGTAATGTAAAACATTGTCATCGAAAATAAAATATCAGTACTATTTAAGGGCCTGCAAGTTTCCCATTATTTGTAAAAGTCAGACAAATGCATTGTAAACAGACAGAGTCTGTATTTTGGTAGATATTGTTATACATGCATACGCTATCATTGAATCATATCGTATCTGACAGGAAACAATGTTGTACAAATTTGACAAAAAATAGGAAATCATGTCGAGTGATAACGAGTACCCCAAAAAAAACTCACTTGTCTGACTATTGTCTGACGTAAATGCATGATATAGGACACTATATTTTTTTTATATTGCAATTTAACAGTGTTATGACTGTTTTATACACACGTATCTATTAATATTTTATTTATGTGTTAAAACCATTGATAGCCCAAGTAGATGTCATGTGGCTTTGTCAACGCCTTATATGTTTAATAGAGGTATATTGATTGTTGTTTAACGCCAACTCAGCAATTCTTCAGCTATATCAAGTAAATTTTCAATGAATTGATGATGGGGTCCACTTTGTACTAGACCAACACGCTTAATTGGATTTTTATAGTGCTGGTTTACCGAAACAACGGTCCGTGAATAGGCATGTCGCCCCACTCAAAACACATTATCCTGATTCCGAGACAACCAGCCTTTACTCTTTCTCTTTAAAGCTGCGTGCTTACCGGAGAAGCAACAAATAATAATTTGTAATGCTTTGGTAGGGGCTCGAAATCACGATCTACCACACTCGAGGCGAGCACGCTAATCGTAATACCATTGATACGGCTCTAATATATGTATAAACTAGAGGTTTATAAGTCAGAAGAATCAAAAACATACTAATTGGAGTAAAAATACCAACCTATGACATCCATTTATTCGTGTTGTGATTCGTTTGATTCCCTAACAACAGGTTCGGTAGGCAGGGTTCCTGTTTCACGTATGTTTCGGTAGACAGTATTCCTGTTTCACGTCTGTTGTCGGTTTGCAGTATTCCTGTTTCACGTCTGTTCTCGGTAAACAGTGCTATTGCATCACTTATGTTTTCGATAGGCAGTGTCCCTGTTTCACGTATGTTTTGGGAGGTAGTGATCCTGCTTCACGTATGATTTCGGTAGTCAGGGTTCATGTTTCACGTATAGTTTCGGTAGGCGGAGTTCCTGTTTCAGGTATGTTTCCAGTATTCAGTATTCATGTTTCACGTATCTTCGCGGTAGACAGTGTTCCTGTAGCACGTATGTTTCCGGTAGGCAGTGTTTATGTTCCATGTATATTTTCGGTAGGGAGTGTTCCTATTTCACATATATTTTCGGTCTGCAGGGTTCATGTTTGACGTATATGTTTTCGGTAGACAGGGTTCCTGTTTCACGTATGGTTTCGGTAGACAGGGTTCATGTTTGACGTATATGTTTTCGGTAGACAGGGTTCCTGTTTCACGTATGGTTTCGGTAGACAGGGTTCCTGTTTCACGTATGGTTTCGGTAGGCAGGGTTCCTGTTTCACGTATGGTTTCGGTAGGCGGGGGTTCCTGTTTCACGTATGGTTTCGGTAGGCGGGCGTTCCTGTTTCACGTATGTTTTCAGTATGCAGTGTTCATGCTTTACGTATCTTCGCGGTAGACATTGTTCCTGTTTCACGTATGTTTTCGGTAGGCAGTGTTCCTGTTTCACGTATGGTTTCGGTAGACAGGGTTCCTGTTTCACGTATGGTTTCGGTAGGCAGTGTTCATGCTTTACGTATCATCGCGGTAAACATTGTACATGTTTCACGTGTGTTTTCGGTAGGCAGTGTTCCTGTTTCACGTATGATTTTGGTAGGCGGGGGTTCTTGTTTCACGTATGTTGTCAGTATGCAGTGTTCATGCTTTACATATCTTCGCGGTAGACATTGTTCCTGTTTCACGTATGTATTCGGTAGGCAGTGTTCCTGTTTCACGTATGTTTTCGGTAGGCAGTGTTCCTGTTTCACGTATGGTTTCGGTAGACAGGGTTCCTGTTTCACGTATGATTTCGATAGGCGGGGTTCCTGTTTCACGTATGTTTTCAGAATGCAGTGTTCATGTTTCACGTATGTTTTCAGTATGCAGTGTTCATGTTTCACGTATGTATTCGGTAGGCAGTGTTCCTGTTTCACGTATGACTTTGGTAGGCGGTGGTTCATGTTTCACGTATGTTGTCAGTATGCAGTGTTCATGCTTTACGTATCTTCGCGGTAGACATTGTTCCTGTTTCACGGGTGTATTCGGTAGGCATTGTTCCTGTTTCACGTATGTTTTCGGTAGGCAGTGTTCCTGTTTCACGTATGGCTTCGGTAGACAGGGTTCCTATTTCACGTATGATTTCGATAGACGGGGTTCCTGTTTCACGTATGCTTTCAGTATGCAGTGTTCATGTTTCACGTATGTTTTCAGTATGCAGTGTTCATGTTTCACGAATGTTTTCAGTATGCAGTGTTCATGTTCTAACTATGTTTTCGGTAGGCAGTGTTCCTATTTCACATGTATTTTCGGTAGGCAGTGTTTATGTTTCATGCATGTTTTCTTTAGGCAGTGTTGTTGTTTCACTGTTTCATGCATGTTTTCGTCAGACAGTGTTTATGTTTCATGTATGTTTTCGTTAGACAGTATTGTTGTTTCACTGCTTCATGTATGTTTTCGTTAGACAGTGTTGTTGTTTCACTGTTTCATGTGTGTTTTCGTTTGACAGTGTTGTTGTTTCACTGTTTCATGTGTGTTTTCGTTAGACAGTGTTGTTGTTTCACTGTTTCATGTATGTTTTCGTTAGACAGTGTTGTTGTTTCACTGTTTCATGTATGTTTTCGTTAGACTGTCGTTGTTTCACTGTTTCATGTATGTTTTCGTTAGACAGTGTTGTTGTTTCACTGTTTCATGTGTGTTTTCGTTAGACAGTCTTGTTGTTTCACTGTTTCATGTATGTTTTCGTTAGACAGTCTTGCTGTTTCACTGTTTCATGTATGTTTTCGTTAGACAGTGTTGTTGTTTCACTGTTTCATGTATGTTTTCGTTAGACAGTGTTCCTGTTTCACGTATGTGTTATTTACTGCTTCATCATTCTGTTCTTTAAACACTTGTACTACGATGTTGTAAACAATGTAAGTATATGAAATCCTGCATGAATAATGCTCTATCGTAAGACAAGAAATTCCTCGCAGACCCTAACCTTGTTATCACCCGAGACCTCAATGTCGGCCCAGGTCGAAGCCACGGGTTGATATGGGTCGATGGGCGATAACCAGAACGATGTGGAAAAGGTCGTGTTCAATCTATAATAATCTAACATATACTTAAAATTAATTGATGTGAAAATGGGTCGGGCTGATATGGCATCATCACCACACTCGACCGGTCTGATATGACTTTAACGATAATTATCAACCGCCAGGTGGACTGATAACGCCATACCAGCCCGGGTATGCCGTTATGGGCCATTTATTTCCAGTTTTATTGTTGTTGGTTTTTTTTTCCAAAATGTATCATATTCTTGCAAGGTATGCAATAAACATATTTAATGTTGCAAAACTAAGTTTTTATCACCCTTTCCGAGATAACCTTTTTATTTAAAATTTCACCAACACGAAGATGCAACAAAGATAAATCATGTTACAGAGTCAATGTTACAATCAATAGAAACAGATGGTGTCTGACAAATTATCCATCAAGTACCAAAATGTATTGGATTATTATATGATAACACACTTTGTGTGGGTGATTGTATTCACTGGCAATTGACTATAGATATAGACAATGATGACCAATTTACTTCACAACTAACAATATAATGTTCTAAAATGTTCTCTATTAGTGACGATTGAAGGTGGACGATCTGAGAGCAGACTTTGTAGTTATAACACATAAAGTCATTCAGTAAAAACGCTAATTCCGACTATATATAGCATTAGTTGATAATGATAGGGTTGGAAGAGATTAAACATATGTTATTGATTGATTGATTGATTGATTGATTGATTGATGTCAAGTGAACAGCATTGCAGCTATATTCGTGACAGTAAATCGTGTAGGTAAAAAGGTGGCACTATGGTATGTCTGAGGACTGACATTTAGATTGCCACAAGAAAAAGAGGATAACACGGATAGGGTCGGGAATGTTTGGCTTGCAACGGGACATCAACAACGACCCATATCTATCATGAAGAAGGGATTTCGTAATCTGAGCGACGTTGTTTGGGACGACGAAAAGTTTCCTGGTTCACCTGTCGAACTCGTCCAATAAAATGCTAGAGCGATGATAAATTTGGGCAGTAGAGGGTTATGGTATGGTGTTTAATGCCACTTTCAACAATATTTCAGCTATATCGTGGGAGTCAGTTTTATTGGTGGAGGTAACCAGAGTACTCAGAGAAAACCATCGACCTGCCACAAGTCACTAACAAACTTTATCACATAATGTTGTATCGAGTAAACCTCACCATGAATGGGCTTCGAAGTGACAACTTTACTGGTGATAGACACTGATTGCGCAGGTAGTTGTAAATCCAACTACCACACGATCACGATCACGGCGGCCCTATCAAAGTACATGTTGCAATTAAAGGAATAAGTCAGATACATAGTTAGAAATTAGTCAGAAATACACTAGTCTAATATCAATGTTGCACAACTTGAAATAAGTATTCTGCTAGTCACATCCTCCAACGCATTGTCAAACATATTATTTCGTAACTGTTTTGACATGATGTGTTTTGTCGTTTGGTGTCACTCAACCGTGCCGGAAACATCCATCGCACGAAATGACCCAAATCCCTAGTATATACTATTTGTATCTATATATAGATTTGGTGACCCAAATCCCTATACTGAGACCGTCATGGTCGTGATCGTATGAAAGTTGGCTTTACAACTACCTATGCAATCAGTGCCTATCACCACTGAAGTTGTGAGTTCGAATTCCGCTCATGGCGAGGTGTACTCGATACAACATTATGTGATAAAGTTTGTCAATGACTTGCGGTTATTCCAGTTTCCTCCACCAATAAAACTGACCGCCACGATATAACTGAAATATTGTTGAAAGTGGTGTTAAACACCATAACCATAACCTCTAACTAACTCCAATGAAATATATGTGTAGAAATAAAATGGTAGATCAATAGAATATATAAAAACAATCTTATTTGTGGATAAGTTTACTGCGTGAATCCGATCGAGTTATAAAAAATAATCACTTGTAGATGTGTTTTTAAAAATCTTATTTTTAACTTTGTACATGTACATCATTACGTCTTAGATAACTATACGACAGATACAACACATTTTAAGAAATTCGCTCTTTTTTTAGACCGTGGCTATTCGTCCGGCTATATGTACATGTAAGCGAACGAAAAACCTATTATAATTTTTTCAACGGTTATAAATATAACTGATTTTTTAATTAAAATACTTGATATGTTTTCAAATTTGGTAGAAGTAATGACATGTATAAGGTCATTTATTTATAATTTTATAGTATGATACACTAATTTACACAAGATCTTTTCCATGTTATTTCACTTTGTTCGAGGACCGAATATATTTGTATTTAATGATTATTTATCAAACATACATGCTGTTAATTTAGTACTTTTCATAAACAACGCTTTTATTGCTGACTTTAGCCTACTACAACAATCTTTAGCCGGACCATAGTCTGAATTCGTGTGTTTTAAAACAACTGATAAACGCATACACTCTCCATATCATCTCTTTGAAACTGTCTGGCTTTAAATACGTATAAAATAGTCTTACAAATACTGTCATTATGATTTTCAAACCACACTATCATGGCATACACACAATGAAAAAAAACCCACATGGCTCACAACAAGATATTGACAACTGAGATATTTGTAAGATCAACACATTGAAATGGAAATTAATTTAAAAATGGACCACAACACATTGAAATCGCAGCTAAATTAAAAATGAACTGCAACACATTGAAAACATTGAAATGAAAATCAATTAAAGATAAAACACAACACATTGAAATGGACCTAATTTAAAAATGAACCACAACACATTGAAAACATTGAAATGAAAATCAATTAAAGATAAAACACAACACATTGAAATGGACATTAATTTAAAAATGAACCACAACACATTGTCTTTGAAAACATTGAAATGAAAATCAATTAAAGATAAAACACAACACATTGAAATGGACAATAATTTAAAAATGGACCACAGCACGTTGAAATGGGAATCATTTGAAAATAGACCGCAACACATTGGGATGAAATTAAGTTAAAAATGGACCGCAACACATTGAAATGGAAATTAATTTAAAAATGGACCGCAACACATTGAAATGGAAATTAATTGAAAAATGGACCGCAACACATTGGAATGGAAATTAATTTAAAAATGGACCGCAACACATTGGAATGGAAATTAATTTAAAAATGGACCGCAACACGTTGAAATGGAAATTAATTAAAAAATGGACCGCAACACGATGAAATGGAAATTAATTTAAAAATGGATCACAACACATTGAAATGGAAATTAATTAAAAATGAATCGCAACACATTGCAATGAAAATTAATTTAAAAATGGACCACAACTATACATTGAAATGGAAATAAATTAGGAATGAACCGAAACACATGGAAATGAAAATTTATTTAGAAATGAACCGTTAAAACAAACATACAACATGTACTAAATACCTCTTTTTTTATAATACAATAATCACAATAAACGAAACACGTTCTTCTTTCAATTTTTATGTCAATTTAAATTTCATCGTTACAAAGAAAGGGTCAAATATTATTGATGTCCACCAAATATACATACATAATATGACGCAAATTACAGGCCTTGACCAACTGTTACACTAGTAAATTTTTAGGTCAGAGATTTGAGCTCTTAAAAAGTCTTTATTTCAGTGTTAAATTTGCACAACTGTGGTCATTTAAATATTTTGTACCAATGTATTTGGCTGTATGAGAATAAGGATATACAATGTGTGCTATAATAATAAGGTCCTAAATAACCTTAGCTGGAGTTAGAATGGCTTTGGCCTTTTCAAGTTTAATTGACTTTCAACTATGAAAAATTTCAGTATTTTACGTGCATAGCATAAAAAATACGCTAGAACAACAAATATACTATTTAGCAGCAGAATGAAACCTGCCATATCTATTTTATCATATTATTGCAGCTTTGTAATTACCAAGGAGGTATGGTATTGAACGCCACTTTCAACAATATTTCATTTATATCGTGGCGGTCAGTTTTATTGGTGGAAGAAACCGGAGTACCTAGAGAAAACCACCGACCTGCTGCAATTAGAAATGCAACTATCAAAGGTATAGAATCTATAACAAGAACTAAATATTAATTATTAAACATTGTCAAAAGATATACAACGTTACCAAGTAACGGGATACTTTAATCTTATTGACGCTGCATTGTTACATACGTAATTACGAATATTAAATATAAAAACAAATTTTACTTCATACGTTAATATTTCGTAATTCATAATCAACATGAAGATAATGAAAATTTCTATGTTATATATAAATTATTATAAGTTGCTGAAATACACAGTTACTTGATAAATCAAAAATTTCAATACCAATTAAGCCGTCTGTGGTTCATAACTATTGACAAAAGATTTGTGTGTAGTCTAATCTGTAATATAACCTCCACAGATAAATTAAGCTACATTATATACAGATATAACACTAAATTCCTTTACAATAGGTAGGTATTTGCTCTCCTGAATTCTTGTCAGCATATTTTATCCTGGAAACGCTTTATTGAATTTTAACTGTAGTTTATACTATTCAAACATTGCTCGTATAAAATGTTCAACTCGATGTAGTTGATCTAGGACATAATTATCACATGCTTCAATTTTCACCCATTTAAGTAATCATGGGACCATATATCTTTAATTTTCACATAGACCAACATGGTACAGAGTAGAGATGTACTAAAGGATATCTAGCTATAGGTATAAATAGGAAAAACAAATAAAATGTGTACTGTAGGGTTTTTAACACTACGTACAAGTTAACTTTCAATCTGCACCGGAGGTTGGGTATAAGTTTGATGTACCACGGAGCCTTCCTAGTGGCACTGGACACACTCTCCCTACTAATCATTACGGAATTATTGCAGATATTTGGTGTGCATTAATCTAATCATACATGTATATACAGATACAGTCAAACCTGTTTTAGTGACCACCTCTATTAAGATACAGTCAAACCTGGTTTAGTGACCACCTCTATTAAGTTACAGTCAAACCTGTTTTAATTACCACCTCTATTAAGTTACAGTCAAACCTGTTTTAGTTACCACCTCTATTAAGCAATAACTTGTGTTAGGTGACATTAATTTATATTTCTCTTCACACTGCATTTCATATAAAATAAACCTGTATTTAGCGACCTCGTGTCTTATATGACTCTATTTCACGTCAGACAGATTTGACTGTGCCAAGTAATTCACTTCGAGGTCTCGGTAATAGTTAAGACAGCATTGCGTGTATTATTAACCCCAATATAACCATGATGACGCTGTACGGTGTACGATAAATAAAACATAAATGGGACATATAACATATATATGAAATTGTACCTCTATATATGTAATATATAGGCATAGAATAGATGTGATCAATTAATTAAACAATGTCATATACTAGTCTGATGACGCAATTGTCAACGACCTGTGACATCTTAAGGCAGGTAGACCAGTTTTACATCTAAATGTGTCCCATTTTATGATCATTCGACATAGATATATTCAAATATATATTAAAGTCATTTTATACAAATTTAGTGTGAGAAAATACTATATGAGCTTTTGAAAAATAAAAAAAAAACCATTTGAACTAAACAATACCCATTCTGCTCAGGTTTATACCAGTTTTAGCTAATGTAACAAAGTCATATTCAGGGGCGGATTCAAGTACGCGCTCCCCCCTCCCCCCCCCCTAAAATTGAAAAAAAATATGATTTTTTTGCGTAAAATCGTGATTTTTCATACGAAATACTCCAAACATTTTCGCCCCTCCCTCCGCTCGGCGCGATTTTTTTTATGTGCCCCCCCCTAACTTGAAATCCTGGATCCGCCCCTGATATTAATTTAAGTTATTTCACTGTCATATTTAGGATGATAGAGAATTTTAAGGAGAAATATGATGGCTATATTTGTATATACTGACAATGTTTACAAAAATTGACATTAATCTTCTCAATATGCTTATGAATAACACCGTGAGGGGTGCATAAACAATACATATCTGCAGGTAGTAAGAGGGAAAGTATCATGCAAAACTACCACGATGATGGCATAAAAATATTATCCTAAACTGTATCTAGGTAGTCAGAAATTGATATCTATGTAATCGGGCAATTATCACCCATAATACAATTAGGTAAACAGGAAATGATCTCCTTATTATATACTTAGTCAAGAAATTATACTTCTAGGTACGGGTAGCCTGAAAATTGTCACCCTAAAACGCATCTAGGACGTTAGGACATGCCCACCAATAGGAAAACAGAAAATTATCACCCTAAAACGCATCTAGGACGTCAGGAAATGACCCCCTATAATACTTCTAGGTAAACAGAAAAGTATCACCCTTTAACACATCTAGGACGTCAGGAATTGATCATCCTATAATACATCTAGGTAAGCAGAAAATTATCACCCTAAAGCGTATCTAGGACGTCAGGAATTTACCATCCTATAATAATTCTAGGTAAACAGAAAATTGTCACTCTAAAACGCATCTAGGACGTCAGGAAATTATCCCCTATAATAGTTCTAGGTAAACAGAAAATTATCACCTTAAAACGCATCTAGGACGTCAGGAATTGACCATCCTATAATACTTCTAGGTAAACAGAAAATTGTCACCCTTTAATGCATCTAGGACGTCAGGAAATGACCCCCTATATTGAAGCGATACCCTATAATATTTCTAAGTCGTCGGGCAATTATCACCCTAAATATATCTAGGTAATCAGGAAATGGTCTGCATAATTGCAATACACCTTGGTATTTAGAATATAACCACCTCATCTAGGTACTCGGGAAATTGTCACCATTTAATATAATCTAGGTAAACAGGAAATGATAACCCTAAAATACATCTGGGTAATCAGGATATTGCATCTATAGGTAACCCGAAAACAATGGCACTCGTGCAACTGTCACCCTATAATACGATTTAGGTTATCAGGAAATGATCTCAATATAATACAATATAAGTAGTCAACAAAAATTAGCACCAAATAGTGAACACATGTATATTCAGGGAATTGTTACCCATAAATACATCTAGGTGTAGTCAGGAAACGATCTTCCTATAACCAGGGCATAATGAGATGGGGGTTCAGTCGCTACATCGGCCAGGGGCCCGGAGAACCAAGAAGGGGCATGCGAATCTCTGAAGGGCCCTAAAGTCTTAGCCATAGACGCGTTATGTAGATTTTTTCGTTTTTGGGGGGTATTTTCCAACTATTTTTAGTTATTTAGAAAAATAATAATGTAAAATTCACCTAGACTTCTGAAGTCTCAGCCTGTCCCCGGGCCCCAAAGCAGTCCTATTCCGCCTTGAAAAAGTTCTCTTGGAGTCCCTGCCTATAACACATCTAGGCTAATAGAGGGTCTTTATCATATTAACAGCCAATACATATATACAATTCACGTTTAAAGAAACACAAAACAACTCTTACCTCATATGCATCGGGTATGTTTTGTGGTTCTCCTGTTTGCGCAACGTATCCAATTATTCCTGTTCCAAGTGGGATTTTTATAGAAATTCCACGATTTTCAGACACTTCTTGTAAAGTCGTATCCGCACTAACATCAAATAATTTAGGCGCAAGATATCTTTCTTCAGATTCACGTCCATGGACCAAAAATAGTGAACATCGGTCGGCGTTCAGCAAGACACACACGTTTTGTAGAATTTTGTGGCATAAACTTGTTACATCCAAATCATTGCATATATCAATTACAAGCTCATACATAAGCTCTTTTTCGTCCAGAGCCTTTAGTTCGCTTCTAGAACGTCTGTGACACGTAGACGACAAACTCTGAGTGCTAGTTGAAGGTCCTAAGAAAGTTGGAGTACCATCCACAGTTGATAGTATAGGGTCTAATGTATCCCCGCGGTCAAACTCTTGTGCAGAAATTTTCCTTACCGGAGTATTTGTACCAGAATTATTCCTAGAATTAGAACTACTAGAATTATTATCAGTTGGTAACTGTAGCGACGGACTATGAGCTAATGCATGGGACAAGAGCCATCCATCCACCATACTCTTTTTTGCTTTTCTAGCAAAGTAATCATGAACAAATTCAGGATGAGAATCCAACCATTTTTCCATATTTCCATATTCCTCTGTACCTTCTGGAGAATACGATTTATCAAATTCCATATCACCAGACATTTTAGCCGGGGTATTTCTACCCCTCTTGTACGACACGGCTGAAGCCCGCGGTGAACGTCTAGAACTAATAGTACTTCGGTACGAATCCAGCTTGAACGGATTCCTGGTCGGATTAAGATCATCTAAACCACACAACAATAATAAAATTCATATGAATGGAAATAAAGCTTGTACGTAAATACAAGTACTGACCTCGTTATTGTTATTACGAGAAAAGCTTTGTTAAATGTATTAAATTAAAGTTCTCTACACGCATTAGTGCTAAACCTCCACGGCAAAGGTAACTTGCCTATTATTCCCACATACTATATATAATTGTATTGACCTACACGCACAATTGAATATTGACAGCGTTTACCACATGTTAATGTTTACTATTGAAAGAGAAGGTAAAAATCCTATTCATAGCCTGCATAAGGCGGATGTATATATTTTACTGGTGTTTACACTCCACTGCTACTGGTATATGGGTCTTGTTTACATAATACACACTTGAGGACAACACACAAATATTTGAAGGTGTAAAGAGCCGGTTTAACATTATTAACATCTTAAATTCTCCGTTCTCATACTGTTCAATACATTTTCCATTGGAGGATGCTTCTAAAACGTCATAAAGGTCAAAGTTTACTTCGTGGGGGAGAATTCAACCGTTATTTTAAGAAAAGGTAGACCGGGAGATAAAATTATCGTGGAATTTGGAATATATTGCATTTAATTTAAGTACCTTACGTTCTTCCGTGGAGTAGTAACAGATAACACCGACTTAATGATATTGACAATGTTATTACAGAGGCGATAAATTTTGACGGTTCTGACATAAAATGATTTACCGTAAAGCATATGCATAAATAATACAAAGCAACAAGCAAACGAGCACTTAAAGAACTAATTTATCAATGAAAATACGTTTAAATGTTCAATTTAGTCAATTAGCGATTATGATACAATTCTGAACTTAATCACAGCTAGATCAGTAAATCCGTTATTATCAACGTATCAATTACTTATAAATGTATATATTTATATGGACATCTACAGATCATTTTATATGAAATCAATAAGTATGTATATATATCATCAATCTGATGATTTCAATAAGATTTGATGTAATGCAAATAACTAGTTAAATCGATGTAAATGATAGACATATTGAAAATAAATGGTGAGTGATTGAGAATCATTAGTAATACAGACTGGACGCTTGGTGGAGGTTCACAACGCTCAAACACACAGATCCGCACTCAGCGTGTCCTCAGGTGGCCGATAGGGGAGCCCTCTCTGTTTTCTTTTTCTCTTTTTGGGAGGGGGTTAGGTTATTATTCGGAAAGCCTGACCGCATACCATAGTTGGTAATGCATTTGGAGAGTGTCATGCTCTAAGCACGTTAAATAATCTTTTGTAGGTTTTGAAAAAGAGTAGGCGCTTTGTAACCGCTACAGAAGACTAAAATTTTCGTCCCTGTCCAAATCTCTAAACTTTTCCAATGGCAGTACAATTCGTTTTCCCGTTGACACCACCCTCCCTCATTTCTACATTGTACTTGTATATTGTTGAATTTATTCTCGTCCTCAATATAACTGATATGCTACTCCATGGACGTTAAGCAAAATTTACTCAATCAATATAAATATAGAGGAATACGAATTTTTGGTCAAGGACAACACACCTCCCCCTCCCCCACCATTTCCCACTTATATTACATTATTCAGCAATTTAATATGCTTAGTTGTTTATTATCAGTTATAAAATGTAATTTTGACAACTTTTCAAAGAAAAGACAAATAATGAAAATCGTAGATATTATTACCAAAATAATACTTGTATGTATGATAATAGATTGGCAAAGTACATATTTCTGTTGAACAAATTCATACGATATTATAATTTTCGTACAATAGATTTTCATTTCAATGACCAATAACTTCTCGGTTTGCTTGTACCGAAAGGTTGAAACGGTGAACAAAACTACAAGAGTAGTATCCATAGGACTTTCAATAATATAGGTTGGTATCATATCTCGTTTTAATGAGTGAAAGTACAATAAACTTCATTTGCAACAATCTAAGTGAAATTGTAGCATATATGACTAAATTCAGCCGTTGGTCAATCAATATCATCTTAAAACTAAAACTGGAACAACTAGCATAATTGTTTTGTAGCATATTGAGACTCGCGCGTCACCAATTTCTGGTTCCGATTGGAGACATCATGATGCGTACTAGTTGAGATGAGCAAATTACATACAACTACCAATCAATTTATTTTGACAAAGTTCTAAGACTTGTGAAATGTGTCATAAGCTTTGATAGAAAATAATATTTCCCCCTAGAACAACGAATCATACAGATTATTTTCGGTATGCCCCATTTGGTTGTAGAACTTTAGTTTTTAAAATCTCCGCGGGAACCCTGAGGTTTAAAGATAGGATCTATATTATCTCCTCTGTGGGGTACGATACATCTTAAAGCCCATCCACTGGTTGTAAGGGACGAGTCAAACACGAGACGGGAGTTAAATGAATGTCTAGTGTATGGAGAATGTCAGACTACTTGCTCGAAAAAGATAACTTGTATTTATGAGGAAGGATTGTTGGAGGCCCGTTGCAAGGCACAATTTGCTGACCATATCCGATGCCATTGTATATCCTTGTTTTCCCTTGACAATCTAAATTTCCCACCATAGACTAATCCCCCCAGTGCCATCGTTTTACTATTTTATTATTTGTTTTGGTCATAAATATAGGATACCTTAAGGGTATGTCATAGTGTTATACCCATTACAAAAACATGTACTGTATGTAATTTAAGTTATCATGACATAGAAAACCAACAGTCATATCATAGTAGCAACGATTCAAGCATTTGGATGCAAAATCACCTTGGTACCCTAAGGTATTGTCAAATCTTAAGACATAGCACACAAGTACACTGTACAAGTCTCAATACATGTACATATAACTGTTCTAAGTGATTATTGATAACGTCTTCGTGAAACACTGGCACTGGAACAATAAAGCCCATAAGTAAAAGGTACCTGATGAAGGTACCGTTATTCCAGAAACGCATCATGTACGCTAAATAATCTATGTTTTTATCTGTATATGAAAGGAAACCTACGATAAATGTTGAAAAAAAAAAAAAAAAAAAAAAAAAAAAGACTTAAAAAAAAGTCCACAAACTTTAACGTAGTGTTTTGCATCACATATTTAAGACCTAAATCAGTATAGTAAGCTATTTGTCTTACAGACAAACATATTTCAGGACTTCTTCTAATTACATTGATGTTGTGTTCTCCATCCAGATTGACCTCGGTCATTTTCTTATATTATTTAGAAAAGAGGCATCTTTAGTACAAGTGTGTATGTATTATTCCAAGCAACAATTATAGTGGTGCTTATAGATACACGGCTCGTCCATAAAATATAGAAACAAATTTTAGTGTTGTATTAATATAGACAATACATTTAATCCAAAATGCATGAAGCGTATTTTATTTTACCATCATTCCATTATACCGGGCGTTGAATTCACAAGTCAGTTGTAACTTTATGTTACAGTTTGTCAAGAGTTATCTCCCATTATATAACAAGCTATTTCTATGAAAGAGATTTTAATAATACAAAAATATACTGATGTTTTAAAAAAATGAGAAGAATTCACAAGTGGAATTTATTTTTCTATCATGTGCCACTAATTTAATGAATTTAAGAGAAACAATGCATAGGAACAGGTTGGATTTCGTCTAATTAGAAGTAGTGAATGCACATAAATTGAAATTCTTGGTATTCCTAAACCTAAAATACAAACTGTAATGTACATACATGTTCTAATATTTGTACATGTCTTTAGGGGTTAGGGTGAAGGTGTTTAACGCCACTTTCAACAATATTTCAGTCATATCGTGGCGGTCAGTTTTATTGGTGGAGGAAACCGGAGTACCCGGAGAAAACCACCGATCTGCCGCAAGTTACTTATAAACGTTATCACATAATGTTGTATCGAGTACACCTAACCATTAGCGGGATTCAAACTCACAACTTTAGTTTGCATAGGCAGTTGTAAATCCAACTACCATACGATTACGACCACGACGACCCATATCAAAGTCAATAATATGTTCCATGTAACAGCTGTTGTTCGTATGATTACAAACATATTTATTTCCAACGTATCGAACTTTTCTAGTACGTCTGAGAGCGTTCCAGAAAATTTACCAAAACTTCGAATTGCAATCGTTTCCTTACCAGATCTCACCTAAAACATTCATTTTTGCATACAGGTAGAAGTACATAAAGACGGAGGACTAAATATTATCGGATTTCTGCAATGCTTTGAGGGGTCATAAAAAGCAATAAAAAGGACCCAATCCATACAAAAATTGGGAGAATAAAATAGAATACTCAGGAATTTGTGGTACATACTTCACAATACCAGAAATAGACCAGACATATGTAGCATATCAGGTGGAGCATTGTTCATTAATAGTATGATTATCTGTACTGCTCATCGGGTATTGCCATCACAAATACTAAGAATACACTGAAACCTGCAATCTGCAATCCTAAACCTTCAACAAGTGTAACAGTAATATAAGAAGTAGGATATTTTCACTAAAATCAAATTTAATTATCAAAGTTCAAAAAGGAATGACACAGTCTATAAATACAGTGCTTCTTTGTGCGGTATTGATTAGTTCTGCCCTTAGAAGAGCTAACCGTATCTATACTGTCATTACTTTATACACCCTTAGAAGAGCTTACAGTATCTATACTGTCATTACTTTACACCCTTAGAAGAGCTTACAGTATCTATACTGTCATTACTTTACACCAGTAGAAGAGCTTACAGTATCTATATTGTCATTACTTTACACCCTTAGAAGAGCTTACAGTATCTATACTGTCATTACTTTACACCCTTAGAAGAGCTTACAGTATCTATATTGTCATTACTTTACACCCTTAGAAGAGCTTACAGTATCTATATTGTCATTACTTTACACCCTTAGAAGAGCTTACAGTATCTATACTGTCATTACTTTACACCCTTAGAAGAGCTTACAGTATCTATACTGTCATTACTTTACACCCTTAGAAGAGCTTACAGTATCTATACTGTCATTACTTTACACCCTTAGAAGAGCTTACAGTATATATACTGTCATTACTTTACACCCTTAGAAGAGCTTACAGTATCTATACTGTCATTACTTTACACCCTCCCACGAGCAGTAAGGCTGTAACACTGACAGTCACTTGACGTATTCACAGTGTGACAATATAAATGTATCATTTAACATTGAATTGTGTTTTAGTAGTTAAATCCCTCATAAGATTTGATGGAGACATTGACATTTTAATCATTTCAAAAGCACCATTAAAATATTCTTTTACATTTTTATCTGTTTTTGACACAATAAATTGTGTTAAGCACCAAAAGGAACACACTGTCCCAAATGTTTTATTGAAGGATTAGTCTCCAGTCTTAAGCACCAAAAAGAACACACTGTCCCAAATGTTTTATTGAAGGATTAGTCTCCAGTCTTCCTTTTTTTTTATTTCATTTTTATGTTTGTGTTGTTTCTGACAAACATCTGCAGATTATCCCATGACATTGAAGTCTCATTAGAAATACATGCTGTCTATAGTACCATAGTATTCTCTTTTGTCAGTTGGTTATAATAATGTGATGGTATCAATTTTCTTACTCGGCGATACCAGACGTATATCTGAAGCAACAAAATTGTTTTTTTTTTGTTCACGTGGGCTTTTTTCGGTAGTCCTATCTTACGGTCTTAGTCTTCGTCAACATTTTAATATTTTCACCTGACATCAACGGATTTTTGAGAACACAACACCCCCTCCCACCATTAAAGGATTTCCCCACTCAATTTCCCAACCGTTATTATTATTATTAGATATTACACTGTCGCTTAAATAAAAAATATATTGTGAGATAACGCTGCTATCTATATATAGAGTGCAGGAGTGGTTATGTCTCCATGGGTAAATAATAACACAAATAACGGTAAATGTCAATGCAAGGGACAATATTGTTTAGTATAAACAAAAATTTACTGAGTTGGAAAATCATATTGTTCGGAAACTTCGTATACAAAGTAACGACCCTTTATTGAAAGTATATCGAATGGTAGTTGGATTTATGACTACATGTGCAATCGGTGTCTATCACCACTAAAGTTGTGAATTTAAACCCCGTTCACGACGAGGTGTGTTCAATACAGCGTTATGGGATAAAGTGTGTCAGTGACTTGCGACAGGTCGGTGGTTTTCTCCGGTTTCCTCCTCCAATAAAACTGACGGCCACAATATAACTGAAATACTGTTGAAAGTGGTGCTACAACACCCCCGGTTTTTAGTGGGGTTCGTGTTACTCGATCTTTAGTTTTATGTGTATATTTTGTAGATTGTTGTTTTCCCTTTTCCCTTTTTCTTTTGCTCATTGTGTTGTCTGTTCTTCTTCGATATACAGATTCTGATTACCACTTTGGTATCTTTAAACTCTTCTAAATTATAGTATAGAAACAAAGAAACACTGATACACATCGGATCCAAAACATATAATAATAGAAGAAGAAATACGTTCTATGTTTGTATTTGGTCGGTAGTAGTTAGTAAGGATGGGGGCAGTGATCTCCTTTAGTTACAATCAGTGTTATTCTGTATACTCCTAATCAAATTCTGTCGGCAGTCACTTGTTCCCTTTGACTGTTGTATTGTAATCAATGTTTCCGTACAATACAGATACCGATAATCCGAAGTTGATTCATTTTCAAGCTCAAACACAATCGGCAAATATCGGATGAACCCTCTGCTCTATTTCTACATAGAAGAACGGAATCGGACGAGTTGCTACGAGTGGATCAAACAGTGTTACAAAAAGCACAAACCGAGAGCCATAAGTTAACAAGGTTTGTATTATACAAATATGGAACGCCATAACTTTCATGTGGTGCTCTTTTATTATATTGGGTGGACACATATTTTACCATCGGCTCGTTAAGATTTTCATTATATGCAGTAGTTTATTCTTTATATGCTATGGTATATTTATTATATATACCGTCGGCGTGGTATTTTTATAATGACGTATTTTCTGTGTTATGTGATTTATCTTTAGAAACCTGTTTTCATAATGGAAATAGACCTCGAGATATAGAGACAACCCATTCGAGAAGACAGTCTTCTGTGCCATAGGTAAATTGATCAATGCAAGGGTATGAGAGGACCCAGGGCCTTGTGCGTACATGCAGAGTATATATTGACGATGAGAGAAATAAACCAATTCTCATGACCAATGGTATCACTCTGATAAACCTCGATGTAACCAGAAGTTAAACTCCTGATAACATACGTGTACGAATGGTTTGGTTTAGGTTTATGATGTTTAACGCCACCGTGAACAATATTTTAGTTATATCGACGTGGTCTGTTTCTGCTTCTGCCTCATAATGGCCACCATCAACTTGTTAATTGTAATGCCATGTCGAAAGCGTGCGCAGTTCTAAATTTATAAAATACTGCCAACTGGTAGTAGTATATATAGTTAAAAACTATTTACACTTGTTTGCATCTAGTCTTTCATGGCAGCCACTTTCGCCTTGAAAGTGGTAAGTGATCCGGCGGATGCAATGTCTGTTTGCAGTGGGTTCCAATCCCTAATGGTGTGCGGGAAGAATGAGAGCTTTCCGTAGTCACTGTTGGAATTTGGTATTTGGGACAAGAGGTTGTGCATGTTCCTGGTAAGTCGACTTGGTGGTATTAGTCTGTTCCCTGTACTAATTGGTCAGTATTAATGGTGGAGGTTTATGATGTTTAACGCCACCTTGAACAATATTTCAGTTATATCGATGTGGTCAGTATTAATGGTGGAAGAAACCAGAGTAACCAAGGGAAACAACTCACCTGCCGCAGGTCACTGACAAACTTTATCACATCATATTGTTTCGATTACACTTCGAACTCACAACATTAGTGGTGATAGGCACTGATTGCACAGGTAGTTGGGTAAGGACAAAAAATGTGTCGCTCTCAAGACATGTTATCCTCTATGGGCCAACGGGAAAACGACATTTGACTATCACTGTAAAAGTATGAAGATTTTGGCAAGGGTGGAAACAGCAGTCCTTTGTGGTGGTTATAATACGCCTATTCTTTTTCGAAATCTACAAAAGATGTTTTTTTAAACATACAAGGAGTGTGTTACCCTCTATGATCTACGACCAGGCTTTCCTATCGAGATGGCATCCATATCCACCATCTTAGCAGCTTTGTGTGTTTGAACCCTTGGAATCCCTTCACCTGTCGTGTACCCAGTGAATGATTGCACCTCACGATGAGAATGCAGAACAGCAATAAATACATTCCTAAAATTGGTTTCAGGTGGATTTTATTTCATGTTCACTGACATTAATATCCTTTCTAATTAAACTTTGGATAACTGTTGTCATGCCAATGATATAATTAATAAGAGACAAGACCTTTTTCATACGGATGTACAAATAGTTTATAGATAATTGTAATTTAGTTGTTTTTTCCGTTCAGTCGAATGTTTGACACGTGTTTAACAACGTCATAAAATCTATTTCTAATAAAAACTAAATTAAATAATTTCCCTTTTTATGAAGTGCAATTTCATATTGTCAAGTGGCATAGGAAATCGTCAAGGTTGTATGTTGCTAGACTTCCAAATTAAATGTCAATTGTATTGTTAATTGTATGTGTTAATGTAGGAAGAGTTTGAAGATACCAAAGAGATCATTAGAATCCATATATCGAAGGACAGACAACACAATGGTCAAAAGAATAAGGACAAAAGGACAAACAACGATCTAGAAAACACTCCACAGAAAACTAAAGATTGAGTAACACGTACAACACTAAAACCCGCGGCGAACTCGTGTGCCACATAAGGGTAAGCTATTCCTGCTCCACAAGTGACACCCGTCAATATTCATTGAATACAAATTAAACGTATTGAACGACAAGATCATAAAAGCATAATAGTCCAAGTAGAATTAATTTGAAATATTTCGATAATCTTCGTCTCCCGTAGCAACCGTGTTCATGTTCCGGTTGTCCTGTGATCGCGTTTTGTCGGGAGATGAGATGTCCTTACAGTTTTAATCAGCTTACCCATTCAAATGATGCAACATTTTACTTCAATGACCACATGCGTAGAATGTGTTTAAATACCAGCAAGTGAAGACCCTTGTTGGCATACTTTGTTCCGAGTTTACCACCAACCTTGAAGTTGAGCCGGATACAATAGTATCTTTATCAATACCACCGGGTGAACGACCACTTCTGGTAGACTGGTTGTCTAGAGAGTGCCACCAACTTATAATACATGACCTGGAGTTGAGCCGGATGCATTAATACATTTATCAATATCACCGGATGAAGACCACTGGTGGTGGACAGGTTGCCTTGAGATTACCACCAACTTATAATACACGACCTTCAGTTGGGCCAGAAGCATTAATACATTTATTAATACCAGGTACCGGGTAAAGACCACTGCGGGTGGACCGAGAGTACCATCAACTTCGAATCCAGAACTGGAGTTGATCCAGATGCCTTAATACATTTATCAATATCACCGGGGAAGATCACTGTTAAGGGCCGGCATTACGCCAATTGGACCAATTGCTCCCAAAAGGTCCCCGCGCTCGAGTTATCTACTCTCGACTGCACACACAACAACACACTGCAGGCTTTACAGAGAACAGTATTGGGTCATGCACCTCCGGCCCTGTCATTACTGGCGGACTTTGTTCCAAGGGTATCACCAACTCAGACTGGATATTTTTAATAGAGTTAACATGTATTCATATTTCTGATCATTATAATAAGCATTGTCTGCTATAAATGCTTCATCCGTCGTCATGCTCAGGATTACAGGGGTACCGTAAGGATATTAATTACAATGATCTACGTGCATGATAAATGTCAAATGCTAACGCGCGAGACAGAAATATAATATCGCCATCCAGAGGGTACAATCTGGAGGCCATAAGACCATAAAACCAGAAATTACTTGGATTGTGTAAGTAGGTAGTAATTTGTTATCCAGAAGTAGCCTGATTTTATTTGCTTTCAGAAAATACAATTTTTAGCACTCGGTAGAGTGACAAAAAAACTTTTGAGAAAAATAACCAGTTATCAGACACATTAATAAGAGCTTACAAGAGAACGTGGTCACCGCCATTCATGCTTTTTGTTTGTTTTTTGTTTTTGTTTTTTTTTGCTATCCTGTTTAAGCCTTCTGGATTGCTTTCTCCTACAGATTATTAAAATGATTTGACTTTCCCGTCTTTTGACTACGACCTACCTGATAAAGGTTATAATTATAGAAACGTGTCCTGCCCATTAAGTTGGATATAGATGTATATTTTTATTTCCTGTCAAATACAGCAATGCTCAATAATTGAACATTTTGCGCAACATCGTTTTATTTGTTAAAACTACTAATTTTATTTTATAGGACAATATTATTTTCCTCTGAAATAATCAAAGAGCTGTCTGCACAAAATTTCTTTAGGCAGTGTTCTTTATGTTGTGAAGATTTTACTTTTGATCTTTGTTAAAGACTACTGAAGGCTTTGAGTGATTTGCTTTGTAAATGGTCATTAAAAAATTTCGCATTGTCATCAAGTCGTGTTTGAACAAATTTCCCTAAGGTCTTCCTGCCAATAGTTTCTGCTAACAACAGATCATTAGCAATAAAGAGAGGGCATTGACAGCAGATGGCATATATATTTTATCATCGCTTTCTCTGGTATCAAATACATTATTAAGAATAGTTTGAATATAACTGGGATAAGATAGCATAGTAAATCGAAGGAGGACATACAATGCAACGGTACACAGAAAGTTAAATATTGAGCTACACAAATCCAATTAAAAATCGTGTTATCCTCACGGGTAAGCAGTACCTGCTCCATCAGTTGCACTCACCATATGACTGCTGAACGACTCGAACGTGATCTGGTATGGAAATCGTGTTGGTCAACAGATTGTGTAATTAAATACAAAAGTAGCATAAATAAAACAATTGTATGCAAGAAAGTTAAAGTTATTGACCAATCAGACAACAGCTCTTGGCATGCAGTCGGTTTCGATGCCTACAGATTTAGTAGGATCATCACAGATAGGTAAGTTAAAACTACGAACTATGACTTGACCCCCATATTGGGATCACAGGCACTCGTATTCCGGACCCCCCCCTTTTTCCTCATTTGGTCCCTCCCGCAATTATGGTATGGATCTTTGTCTGGAAGTACATCTTAGAGCCATATATCCATATTTTACAACATTTAGTGTTGCAAATTTCTCGTTCTACTAACTATTTTGTTTCTAGGTCCAGCTGCCGTTTTACTTAAATAAACCTAAAGGTAAGAAACAATCGTCAAAATACGAAGAGGGAATCCTCGCTTCGACTCGATATTTTACAACAACGCGCCAGTTTTCAAAAGGATCTTCGCTTGTTCTCGTCTCAAAAATGATTTCCCTTCATTCCTATCTAGTTGATACGTACGAACAACACATATTTATTGATGAAATTCAAGTTTATTCTCGACGAC
>MJUT01061209.1:0-14071 GCA_002080005.1 Gigantidas platifrons
ATGTCCTGCAGTCATACTCTCCCACCAAGATGGCGCACCACAGTGCAGTTGCGTTGTTATTGAAAGCAGCTTTGATCCAGGTGAGCGATTACAGGCTCCTGGGAGCCTCTGGTTTGTAATTTGTAAAGCCGGGCGCGAACCCACGCCATATTGTTGATAGGCTTGTATGAGTTGTTAGATCCAACGACCTAACTCATTGAGCCACCTGGGCCCCATGTTCTTTCAGTTACCAAGTTTCTCCCTACAATCAAGAATGGGAAATAAATAACTCAACTTTGTTTATGTACAGATAAAAAAAAAATACCCATACTGTATTAAAGTGTTTCCAGGTTGGAGGTACTGAATCTGTGCATGGCTTCCCGACTGTTAAATATAAATGAAGATTTACAGGAAATGACAGACCAATAATTTTTTTTCATTTGAAATTAAATTAAAACAAACTAAAAACAAAGCGAACAAATAAATAACAATAAAAAAAAATAAGAAGAAAATAAAAATAAAGGAACACAACATAAAAAAAAAACCCAATGGCAACGGTAATTTGTTTTACAACTAAAATATCTCCACGTTATATATTTTTTATTTTTTTATTCACAAGATTATCGATCTCCATTGGAAAAAGTAAACAAAAGTGTTGACTGTTTTGACTGCAATTTCCAGTTGATAATTTCTCAATTAATGGCTTTCATTATGTAATCCACGTTTACGATTAAATTGTGACACCTGGCAGTTGTAAAATAATTACTTTTACCTCTTCATTTCAATTTTCACCTGTCACACGTAACGAAACATGGCAGACTTCTCTAAATGCAGGAAACTAGTTATCTCCCATTTATCGTTCGGAACACACTTTCAAAACAAAAACATAATGTGACAAATATATACATTCAGGTTTGCTAGTTTATAACGTAATATTTATAGGAGAGCCGGATCAACTTGGGCCGGAACGATTTGGGCCGAAACGACTTGGGGCCGGAACGACTTTGGGGCCGGAACAACCTGATACCATTTTAACTAGCCCGAATAAAAGATATATATTGTGTACCTCCTCTGGTTCACATTTCTGCTTAACTGAAGCTTTACCAGGCTTGGCACCTTTAACCCAACGTATCATTTATTGAACTTGATGATATTCATTAATTGCACATGCATGTTTACATCAGCTAATTACAAACTGCTTCGATCAAATTGTACAGACAGCAATGCACATGGAAACGAAAATAGCGTGCCGTCGACTCGAGGAGAAGTAAATGTGATAAAAATTTAGAAAGTCATTTATTAGCTAAGAACATCGATCAAAAACGTTATTTTATATAAATCAGGGTCTTACAAAAAAATGTACATACCACCCCGTTTTACGAGGAGTCCGGAGCTCTTCCTCAGTTGGCAGGTGGGTCGTTGTTGGAATATTTTTATCGCTAATTAGTCGTATTATCAAAAAGGAATCTCTGGAATTTTCTCTTGTTAACCACGATACAAAGCATGTTCCGAACTTGATTCAGGTGAACTCCACGAGGTTAACAATGTGACAAATGCATTTGTATGGGTAAACAAACAGCAGCAAGATGTTCACGCATACAAATAATCGTACCAAGAAGTTATCCGAATACTCAGAGCTTTATTTGTAGATAAAGGTCATCGATTTTCACTAGCCCGTTCGGGCTAGCATTATAAAGCTTTAACTAGCCCTCTCGTTATTTTACTAGCCGCGGGCATCGGGCTAGTGGCTAACATCGCAGACTGTTATCACCATCTTTTGCTTGCTTTTGTCAGATTATTTTTATATCATTCAATACATCCTCGTAAATACTCAGTTATTTTAAATGTTACTCTAAGACTAACCTTCGATGGAAATATTTTAAATTTTCCTGTTCACGCACATATTTTAAGGGACCCTTTGTAAAGTTGTTGATTTTTAGCAGTTAGTCGAAAGGGGACAGTACCAATTATCGCCATGTTATATTAGATGTAGAATATGAGATCAAAATTAGCAGCACAGGTAAAGGAAAAGGTCTTAAAACTAAAAATCTAAGAGTGTTCAGCGAACTTTGGTAGATCCATTTGCTATTTTTTCGTTTCAAAGGAGACAAAAATGCAGAGATGTGCCCATTACCACTATTCTAAGACGATAATTAATTAGATATACATGTAGAAACCATGAATCAAACATATGGACTTGTGTGTATTCAAGATAAATGCGTTAATTTACTTCTAATATTTGGAAGAGATGATTTTGGAATGTTCCTCAGGTCCATTTTTTATTTTTAGATTTTATGTCCATGTGATACCCTGTGGTCTTTATATATGTATTTATCGGATCTGATCAGGTTTTATTTGATATAAACAAATAATTTTGTTGTCCAGCCCTCAACAAATGTCTTTTTCAAAAATTGGTAAAAAAAAATTCAGGCATTTGTGCGTGGCATGCAATTTGGCGATAATTGGTCCTTGACCAGAAGGGTTTGTACATTTTTTCCATTCGTTTTATCAGTTATTGTTATTTTAAAATTTTTACATCGTTGAAAAGAAGAGTGATTTCTCTTTCTCTTGATACCTGTCGTGGTTGTGATCGTATGGTAGTTGGATTTATAACTACCTGTGCAATTAGTGCCTATCACCACTAACATTGTGAGTTCGAATCCTGCTCAGGCAAGGTGTATTCGATACAACATTATGTGATAAAGTTTGTCAGTGACTTGTGGCAGGTCAGTGATTTTCTCCGGGTACTCTGGTTTCCTCCACCAATAAAACTAACTGCCATGATATAACTGAAATATTGTTGAAAGTGGCATTAAACACCATAACCCATGTATTTCTGGTTTTCAGTGATCTCATGGCATAATGCCGGGTAAGGTGAATGATTGTCAATGATAACCATAATTCTTTCATCAACAGGTTCAACTGCATCGGTGGTGTAATGGATAGCGTGCTTGTCTCAAGTGCAGTAGATCATTGGTTCGATACCTGATCGAGTCACTATAAAAACTATAAAAGTGGTATTTGTTGCTTCTCGGCTAAGCATGTAGCATTAAGGAGAAAGAGCAAAGACTGGTTGGCTCAGAATCAGGATAATGTGTCAGAATGTGGCGACATGTCTATCCGCGGACTGTTGTTTCAGTGAGCTAGCACTTTGAATATCCAACTAAGCATGTTGGTCTAGTACAGAGCAACCCCCCTCCCAGAGGGTGTGCCGTGGGTAGAATAGGCACCAGGTTTCTCTGCCCTAGAGGCACTAGTCCTCTAAAATGAGGTCCTGTGTTGAGAGATTACCACCCTCTTCACACGTAAAAGAACCCAGTGTAACAGCTCATTATGAGCATTATGCTCATGATGAGTGGTCCATAGGAGACCTGTTGCACTGGCTAANTAGAAATGGGACCGAGAGCTTCTTCGGCTTGAAGGGGCATCCGTCGGTTGTGCGGGATGTATAAATCCACAACCAACCCATCCTTCGGATGAGACGTAAATAAAACTGAGGTTCTGTGTTGAGAGATTACCACCCTCTTCACACGTAAAAGAACCCAGTGTAACAGCTCATTATGAGCATTATGCTCATGATGAGTGGTCCATAGGAGACCTGTTGCACTGGCTAAATTATCCGTCCCTACCCATCACCTTTCCTTGTTTCGAGTCCTGTGGCGTTTAAATTTTTAAATGTTTTCGTCCTGAATATAGCTGAAAAATTTCTCACTGGACGTTAAACACCAATCAATCAATCAATATACATGTAGTACAGAGCGGACCTCATCATCATCTTCACATTGACAAGTTCTCGCCATGATATAGCTGAAAAATTGCTGAGTTGGCATTAAACAACAATCACTCACTTTTATTTGCTGCAACATTAACCTCTGATTTATTAAAGTCAAAGTTCAAATATTTGTAAATTTTAAGAAAATTATACTCAAATTATTTGTCCTTTATGTTTCTCTTACATGGAACGGGAACAATTTGTCCTCTGTAAGGGATATCATTATAAAAATTAAGTTGTACACCATAACTCCTAACTTTAACCCTAAACATCACAGATTACTATTACAGGCATTTTTTTTTATCATTAGATTAAAAAATGGAAAATATAATTAATTATACCCTGAATTTCTTCTGACACAAAAGTAAACCGAAATGTCACAACCATATTTATCATGTTATACAGTCACTCGCATGTGACCTGTTATAGGATTTCCTCAAATCTCCCACGAAGTGAGAGACCTTATTTTATTCAGATCTGCAAAATGATGAGTGTAGACAGTTCATTTCTGGTTAATAAGTCTATTTTAGTGAAAGGAATCTTTTGAACTGTGAACACAATGATCCTTGGCGCAATTAGAGGTTTGAGATTGAAAAATGCATAGTGTTACATGTAATATGGACCTGTTACTGTTTCTGGCAGTAAAGGGACCAGCAATTTTTACCTGGGTCATTTTTCTTTGCTTTTCTTTTTTCCAAAATGTTCATTCAACAGGTTCAAAAGTTGATGGGCCATTAAATTTTATAGTTTTTTCGAAACAGGATCTAAACTGGGTCCAAATTTTGAAAATTTGTTTGTTTGGAAGGTACCTGGTATATACAATTTTTATATTTCATTCAATTTTGATGTGGTTTTTCTCTTTAATTGATTGTGTTTAAAGCTTTCTGTGATATATTGACATATTTCCTCTATCTTTTACTGTTTCTGAGGTGAACTTGACCAAAAGGTGCCAAAAAGTATCAATTTCCAAAATTTGAACTTTTATTTTTTCATCCAATTTAATGGAGTTCTTTTGAATAAAAAATTCTCCAAGTTTGTTGTAGCTTTTACAATTTCAGATCCATGAGAGAATAAAAAGGAACCAACGCCCCCAATTTTTTAATCTCAATATTTTCATTTCTATGATAGCACTCTAAAGTATGTTAAAATTAAGAAAAAATATGTTTTCTCAAAATCTAAAATTTATTGGACACAATCTGTATGAATAACCAGGCAGGTAAGCCTTTATTTTCTAGACCAGTGTGCTTGGTTGGATTTTTATAGTGCTACCTCACTGAAACAACAGTCCACAGTTTACTCATGGGGTCACAGTATTTTCGTGTATATACAAAAAAATGTATATGGTCTGGAACAATATACACAGAAAATAATGGGGCCGTCGTGGCCGTGATCGTATGGTAGTTGTATTTACAACCACCTATGCAATCACCACTGATGTTGTGAGTTCGAATTTCGATCAGGGAGAGGTGAACAACATTCTGTGATAAAGTTTGTCTGTGACTTGCAACAGGCCGGTGGTTTTCTCTGGGTCCTCTGGTTTCCTCCACCAATAAAACACCATCAAACTAACAAACAGAAAATAATGATACCAACCAATCTGATGGAATAGTTCAAAGAAAATAGATAAGATAAGATAAGATTTTATTGTCCAATCAAGGTCCCAGCAAGGGGCAGAGTCATTACAGTGATTTATATTACAAAAAACATTCTAATACATAAATGTAATAAACAGTATACAAACAAGCAATTTGCAGAAATTAGATTGGTACATAAGTACTAAACATATCTATGCCTCTGATGAGTATAATATTTGGAAGAGTCCACTGGGCATTTACAAAAACAGAAAAAAAAAAAATATATATATATATATATATCCTTTGTAGATATTTAATAGGTTGTTAACTTCTTCTGAACACCGAAATAGAAATAAACCCATTTATATCATCTACATTACAAGGGGTTAATTCAATGAATTTAAAGAAGCTTTAAAAAAAAATGTCAATATTAGATAATTCTGTTATAATAATCATTGATTTGTTCATAAAATGAGAAAATTACAAGTTTGGAAAATTGCCAATAAACCAATTAATTTTATTAATATTTTGCTTGCAGTTTGTAATAAAATTTAATTATAAATGATTAGACATTTATCATTTGTGTCCATTTAATTATTTATAGCAAAATTCTATTAAAATATTGACAAGTAGCTACAAAATTTTGTTAGACAATGTTTCCTTGACACATGATGATCTTTCAAAAGAGTTTTGTATAATAATGTTGTGGCATTGTGAAGTGGTCTCACAATAGAGGTAGTTCTCATAATAGAGGTTTATTTCAAAACATGTTTAATTGTACATGTACATGTATATTAAGTCTTTGTCTACATCTTCTATACATTTGTATATTATAGATATAATCTAAAAAATATGAATATAAACAAATAATAAATATGAATAATTTTATGTATCGTGCATATTCATTTTTCATGTAAAAAGTTTTTAGATAGAAACAATGAATTTGAATAATTTTATGTAACATGCATATTCATTTTTCATGTGACAAGTTTTTAGATACCATAGAAAGAAACATGAATAATTATCTATTTAATATTGAAGGTTCATCCTTGTTTTTAAATGCAAATTTTAATATTTTAAATATTAACCTTATTTTTATGATCAATGCAAAAAAAAAAAACCAACCCAAAAACCAACCAAAAACAATAATTTAGAAATCAATGCAGATTAATAGCCATCTTATAAGCTATAATGTTGACAGTGTATTGGAAAACTGCCATTGGTATCACTGTAACAGGCTATTGATTTTTCTCCAAGAGAAATCAAACATGGCTGAGGAAACTATTTATCTGTGTAACTTTCGTGTTAGTGTTGATGGTGACTGGTTATGCTTAAAGGAGTTAAGTGACATGCAATTAGAGGTGGAGGAGGGATGCTTGTTATCCCCCGAGACAGAAGACGGTAAGGGACATGGGCGGGAGGGTGTCGGTGGAAAGACATCTGTTTGATATGGAATGCTTATTAATTATGTAATGTTATGAATCTATAGCTATAGGAATGTCAATATCTCAAGGTGATGTTTACATATTGAGAGGGTGTTTGTTTCTTGGGAGGGGGTTAGAGGTAGGAATGGCAAGGTACCATGGGAGAGAATGAGTAATCACTAAAATATTTTCTTATTAATTTTGCAATGTCATGTAATGTGTTTGCAGGAATGCAAATATTGCAAGCTGATGTTTACATATCGAGAAGATGTTTGTTGCTTTGAAGAGGGTTAGGGGTAGGAATGGTTTACTTATTGAGAGGGGGTTTGAGGTAGGAATGGCAAGGTACCAGTGGAGAGGATGGATTATCTCTAGAAATTATTTACTTATGAATTTTGCTTACCATAATATGCTTACAGGAATGTCAGCATTGCAAACTGATGTTTTGAAAGGGTGCTTGTTACTTGGGATGAGATTGGGGGTAGGAATGTTAAGGTACTAGGATACTAGAAATTATTTGCCTATTGATTTTGCAATTTAGATGTGTTGGCAGGAATGCCAACGTTGCAAAGTGATGCTTACTTCCTGAAACGATGTTTGTTCCTTGGGAGGGGTTTTGGGGTAACTGTTATAAGGTACCAGGGGAGAGGGAAGATAATCACAAAACATTATTTATATTATACAATATTTTGTGTCGTCAGAAATGTCAATATTGCAATGTGATGTTTGGGTATTGAAACGATGCTTGTTCAGAAATGTCAATATTGCAAAGTCATGTTTGGTTATTGAAACAGGTGCTTGTACCTTAAAAAAAGTTGGGGGTGGGGGGGGGGGGATGGAATAAGGGTCTATGGCAGAGAAGAGGATTCTACATAATGAATATGAGAAAGTACACGTTTAATTTCCTTATGTATCGTGTAGGTGTACAGTATATGGCTGCAGGAATATTAACAAATGATAATTTTGTTTTTGTCATTTTGTTTTTTGACTTGGGTCCTGGGTCAGAGATGGTAAGCGACAAGGGAATAACTGTATACTGGTAGTGAGAAGACCCCTGTCGAATTAGATATGTAATATCTGTATATGAATGTTAATTTTTTAACTGACGTCTGCTGATTGTAGACTTTTGGGGGTATTGTGCTGTATACTGTAGGGGTTGGAAGAGATGAATTCAAGATTTGCAGTTTATTGTTTAGTGCAGTTAGGAATGTTAATAATGCTTTATATACTGCAAAATAGAAATGTATTTTATTATCTACATGTCAGTCTTAAGAAAGATTGGGAAAGAAAATGGTTAACAATGGCATTTTTTTTTGTCTGCATCAATATCAACATTGCTAAGGAAGTTTTATTTTTTGTAGATTAATTGATTGATTGATTGGTGTATCATGGCATTATTTTTTGTAGAAAAGTAGCAAATGGACTTTGTTTATGAACATTGATCAACATAAAATCATGGAATTTTAGACAGTGAAATATTGTTGGTATTATGTAATGTTTTGTTTCTGCTATGTTAACATGTGATAATGAGTCTGCTTGTAACTTTGATGAGATGTTGGCATGGCATTGTAAAGTGCCATTGTCTAAGAATAATTTTTTTTTTATCAGGCGATCTATATAGTCTTGTTTGAATTATAAACAGCTGCAATTTGATTATAAGTGATTAATTACAAAAAATATCAGATACATCTATTTTTAAAACTGACTGATAATATGTTTATTTCTTTTCTGGACATTCATCCATTAATCTATTTTTTGGCACCACTATTACATGTAAATGATTCTTATATGTCAAATTCTATTTGTAACAAGTTTGATTTGTATCATCATGACATGAAATCAATGGCAGTCCCATTTTGTTTGAAATACCGGTAAATCAGGGGCGGATCCAGGATTTCAAGTTGGGGGGGGGCAGACTTAAAGAAACCGTGCCGAGTGGAGTGGGGGGGGCAGACTTAAAGAAACCGTGCCGAGTGGAGTGGGGCACGCAAATTTTTGGGGTATTTTGTGTGAAAAATCACGATTTCACACAAAAAAATCATATTTTTTCCAATTTTAGGGGGGTGCATGCCGGGTGCCCCCTCCCCCCCCTTTCCCCTGGATCCGCCCATGTAAATCATGGAGATATAACCATTTTCTGGAATTTTGTACATGGATTGACTTTTATTTAATCTACCCTGTATGAATTCAGGAAATACCATGCAGCCATTTTGGAGACTTTGCATTGGGATTCCCAGTATTGGGAAATCAGGATATTTTTTTCTGGTCTAGGAATTTGGAAATAAACTCCGGGGATCCTTTTATCTTGTTTTAGATCTCAGTAGGTTTGTTTGGTGATTTTAGGAATCTAATGATAAGTTATTTCAAATTACATGTACATGTAAATGTGAATGACAACAGTTGAAAACTTCACATGTAAATATATATTCCTAAATGCTAATAGGTTGAACATGTTCAGCATTAATTATTGTGTACTGGTGTCGTTATTTTATCCTGCATCTGTGCTGTTACTCACAATAACACTGGGTAAGAAGGCCTCATATCCTGTGTATACTTCACATTTTTTGTATATAAATTCATGAAATACCTGTCATTCTGTTATTCTGTCAGCTAGACAGAGTTCATCATATACCTATGAAGTATATTTCCTTTATTTGTCAATTGATAATTCCCATAATAATATTGTTGACATTACATTCTTCAAATTAATTTGCTGGTGTTATATAAAAGTACTCAATAATCAATATATAATTCCAGGATTTTGTGGCTCAATTTTTTAATAAAGGATGTCACAAAATTCACAAAAACTGTTTAGTTGTACTTAAACTTTGAAATGAGTTTATTACCATATTAGTAAGAAAGGATATTGATGTAAATGAACATGAGAGACAATCTAACTTTATACTTACAAATTTTATTAATTTAAAGTAACAGCAGTTTTATCTACACTCACAGTCACAGTATGGTCTTGAATAATTAGCATCACTCGTACAAGGCTTTTCAGGTGGGTATCCAGGGCTTTCAATATTATTCAAGTGTACCAGTACTTCACTATTTACAGGTGGTACTTTCTATTTAAATTTGAACATTTTTCATGAATATCTTATACAATATCATTTTAAAAAGAGTAAAAGTTCCATGGTACCGCCTCTTATTGAAAGGCCTGCTTATACCCTTAAATGAGTGTGAAATATCCCATAGTCTGTTGTTGAGCAGTAACACGACATCTGTCATCAGGGCATCTTTAGAGAAATCATTTATTGAAGCGATGTTTTATTAGCGGGTAAGACTGTTGATGACTTATATGTACTGTATATGTATTTTACAGGAAGAGACCCAAAGACAATAGAAAGAGCTAATCTACTGAATATATCTAAATTGATCATCAAAGAGTTGATTGATTCATCTTTGTCACAGGGTCGCATGTTAGATGATGATCATGTACCATTACAACAGTTCTTTGTTGTCCTGGAGCATGTACTTAGACACGGGTTGAAGCGTAAGTAGTTATCTCCCCTGTTATATGTTCAGCAATGATTATGTACTAATACAGCAGTTCTTGACTTTGTTGTTTTGGAGCATGTATTTAGACACGGGTTAAAACGTAAGTAGTTATCTCCCCTGTTAATAATAATATTTATTCAGGTAAAAGGCATATATACAAATAACAAACTTATTCATGGTAAAATCAAAATCAAGTCGATATGATTGAGTATATAATATATACTATGCCTTATATGTTCAACAATGATTACACACTAATACAACAGTTCTTTGTTGTGCTGGAGCATGTATTTAGACACGGGTTGAAACGTAAGTAGTTATCTCCCCTGTTATATGTTCAACAATGATTATGTACTAAAGTAATAATTTTTTGATTAGAATAACGAAAATTTTAAATATCTTTTAAACTGTCCGTGTAAATTAGCAATTTTATCTGTTTTATAAACTACTGGGGTCTTTTTTTGTTTCATTTTTTCATATAATACTTTTTTGGTATCAGTAGCAGAAAAAGGAATGTTGTGTTGTGTAAGATAGTTTTGGAGAACAGCTTTTTTCTGACTAAAATTTGGGCACACCGTATCTTCTGTTTTAACATTGTGATAACTTGCATTATCTAACACAACCAAGCTAGGATTTTTCAGAGCAGGCATCAATTGATTTTCAAACCACTCAAGAAAGACAACACTATTCATCTCCTTGTAATAGTTGCCATCCTTTGACTTGGCCAGAAACACTAAATTGCAGCCGTCAATCAAACCCTCACTTCGCATACCTGCATGCAAAACAATCAAACGTTTGCCTTTACCCGAGGGTATTTTTGGCGCATCAGACCCATCATTCGGAAGCCACATATAATCTGCAGTGATTTTGGTTAACCCATGTTTCATCCATGTACACGATATCATACCCTGCTTCCCTAAAAGACTTGATCTTTCTCGGATAATTACACCTATCATTGATGATAGACACTTGATCGTACAGAACTCTTCGATTATCACCTATTTTTTTTATAAGTATATCCAAGATCAATGAGAGTTAGAGTAATTTTAGACTTTGATATTTTAATAGAATCTTTTATTTCCTTATGTATTATTGAGACGGTCGGAGCAATTTTCCTTGAATATAAACCGTGGATTGTTCTTTTAATAACACAATGATCAAAGTCGTTCAAAATTTTAGCTATTTCTTTGGGTCTATTTGACTTACAAGGCCTCTTACCATTCATAATACGGTGCACTGAAGTGTAAGACATGCCTAAAGCTTTAGATGTCCTTTGATATACCCTATAAAATGAGACAATTGGCTTCTTCGTTGCCTTTTTCCTT
Source organism: Gigantidas platifrons (assembly GCA_002080005.1). Lineage (NCBI taxonomy): Eukaryota > Metazoa > Mollusca > Bivalvia > Mytilida > Modiolidae > Gigantidas > Gigantidas platifrons. Next base: position 11,579 of record MJUT01061209.1, read on the forward strand.
ACTAAAAAAGGCAAACAACTTTTTTACAAACTTTTGCATTCCCGCGATAAGTCAGACTTTTTACCCATTTTACAAAAAATGCAAAATATAACAATAATTTATGAGAGAAATGCTTGTCATGTTCGTCTAAAGTACACGTGGCTGAGAGAAAGATTTTACAGGTAAGATACCTGACGTACGGATGGCTCTTCTATAAAGTACATCTACTCCCACCCAAAAAATGACAACAAAATAGGACCAAAATACAAAATTTCATCTGAGTGCAGCCTCAGCCAAAACAATAAAAAGCATTACTGTAACATTTTTAGTTAGCACTCCTAATTCTAAATAAAACTCTCGTTTATTTTGCTGTTCAAAAATCTATAGTTTAAAAGATATTTGGATATTTCGTTATTCTAATAAAAAAAATTATTACTATAATACAGCAGTTCTTGATTTTGTTGTGCTGGAGCATGTATGTAGAAACGGGTTGAAACGTAAGTAGCTATCTGCCCTGTTATATGTTCAAAAATGACTATGCACTAATACAGCAGTTCTTGACTTTGTTGTACTGGAGCATGTACTTAGACACGGGTTGAAACGTAAGTAGTTATCTCTGCTGTTATATGTTCAACAATGGCTATGCACTAATACAGCAGTTCTTGACTTTTTTGTGCTGGAGCATGTATTTAGACATGGGTTGAAACATAAGTAGTTATCTCCCCTGTTAGTGTTATATGTTCAACAATGACTATGCACTAATAGTACAGTTCTTTGTTGTGCTGGAGCATCTAATAAGTCGTGGGTTGAAAGATAAAGAGTTGTGTTCCCTTGTTGCAATTTGAATTGCATGTGTTGTTTGCGTACTATTATTACTTGAGTTGGAAGCGGTGAGTGCAGGTCTATGAATCACTTTCTCCATCTGTCCGTCTACAGTCTAAAAAGTGAGACAGTACTTAGTTTTTGGAATCTGTAATAACAGGTTAAATTATTTTGATTCAACATTATTCAAACTTTGTACAGCGATTGTACAAACATTGAAGATGTGCACTTCATATTTTGTACTTATTTGAACGATTTAAAAAAAAAATTCCATATGTGGAGCATAGATTGTATCAGTAACTGCAATAGTTTTCATTATCAAACTCTACATTCTGAAAGAACACAAATTGTAGATGTGCACATCTTAAAAATGATTCCATGTTTATTGAATGATGATGTACAAAAAAATGTAAAGATTATACAACAGTATATCTCTAGCTCTTTTGAAAAAGATTTATCAAATTATTAATGTGTTAGCCATAATCATCTCCCCAAAATGTATGTAATCTGTACCTCCAATGATAAACTATACTGTTCACTTGTACTACATTCTTTATAGGTATAGAGGGGCTGTCGTGGCCATGATTGTATGATAGTTGGATTTACAACTACCTATGCAATCAGTGCCTATCACCACTGATGTGAGTTCGAATCTTGATCAGGGCAAGGTGTGATAAAGTTTGTCAGTGACTTGCGACAGGTCTGTGGTTTTCTCTGGGTCCTCCAGTTTCCTCCACCAATAAAACTGGCCGCCACGATATAACTGAAATATTGTTAAAAGTGGCATTAAGCACCATCAAACAAACAAAGAAACAAACTTTATAGGTATATATTGTATATTACACATATACAGAATTTTCCACAAATTTGACAGTTAAGATGTTTTTTTTTATTTTACAGCTAAGAAAAGTATCTTGCGTGACAGACGAGATTTTTGGACTGTGCTGGAATCTGTAGAGAAACTTATTCCTGAAGCTGCAGAAATTACCACAAGTGTTAGAGAGATGAATCATATAAAGTATGTAAAAACAAAGATTCTGTAAACATGTTTACTATTATAATGAAGGGGGTATTTTGACATTTTTTATTTCGCAATTATGATCAAATATAATTTATCAATTGGCTTTGAGCTCCGACGCCAAGGTCAAGTGAGCTTTTAATATCACTTGGTGTTCATTGTCTGTCTCTGTTTGTCATAGATAATCTGACATCGTTAACTTTTTCACATTTTAATCTTCTTCATTAAAACTGTGAAATCAAATGGAACCAAACTTGATGGACTTATGTACCAACACAATATTCAGATAATGTGTATTTCTTGTCTACTCTCACTTTCGATTTCTGTTCTATTTTCTCTTTGATAGCTATTTTAAGAATCACATGAATATCATGCATACCTATAGAACTGAAAGTGAGAGCAGTCAATATGATTTTTATATCAAGCAATATTAGAATTAATGGAATATCACATGACTTTTCATAAACCAATGAAATTGTATACCAGTAAATACATGTACATGTAATATCATAATGTAATAATACCCTTAGCTGTTTTCGCTAGATTTTTTCAAATTTTCAGATTTCTTGATTAGTATATACATAGATCTCTTGAATAGCCAGTGTGAGTAAATATTTTTGTCCCCCGACGCTTCGTCGAAGGGGACTATAGAAATGGGTATCGTCCGTCCGTGT
>MJUT01061209.1:66376-95548 GCA_002080005.1 Gigantidas platifrons
TGGTTGAGATCCCCACCCCTAAGCCATATATATTTATGATCAAGGTGAATAGACTAATTAAATGCCCAAAGATTTTGACTTGCAACTCGGCTGTTGCATCTCGGATGCTTTCTCGATTTTATAAATATATCACATGGATAACAACATTACACTCACATTACACCTCTTTCTATTGCGACGGGGGGACACATGGCTACGTATTGCAATCTTGTTGTTATTTACAAAGCCGGATGCTAACCCATGCCGTATTGGTGATAGGCTTGTATGAGTTGTTAGGTAAGCCAACTACCTAACTCAGTGAGCCGCCCGGGCCCCTCTGATCGAATAGAAACAGTGCCAAATAAATATATTTAGCTCTAATTAAGACATTGAAAAAATGAAAGAGAAACAGTTTAACTGATCTTCTTAATGTTAAGTATCTAATTGCTACTATCAAGTTATTTGTTGGTTTATAGGTGTGGCAATCTAACAAACTGCTAAAGGGAGGTAATCCACTAATGTTTTACATATTTTAAAAGGTTAAAAGTGTAGATGTCCACAGGGCATTCCACTCATTTTGAAGTAGGAGGTGATAATCCTAAAGTAGATCCTGCAAAACCAGTATACCATATTTTACTTTCACTTTGACATTTTCATTTTTGAAAACAAAGTAGACGGGGGAAAATGCAGAAGTGCAATTTGCACAATGCCCGGCTGCTGTGGAATGCCCTGAGTCCAAATTATTAGCATGTTTTTTATGAAAAGTGTTCCCCTTACAGTCACACTTAATGATAAAATAATGTTGGAGACATATCAACCCTATAGCTTACTTCTATTGAATTTGACTATAGTGTTTTCTGTTTTTGATGTGTGTGCAAATTATTTCATAGATTATGCTCTAAAGATAAGATAACAGTGGTAAGATTTCTCTAATAGTATACTTAATAAAAAGTTATGTGGTGAAAGCTGCACTTGTTACCTTAAAAAACCAGGTAGATGATTGCAATAAAATATAGATACAAGAAAAGCTTACAGTTAACAAAGAGGTGACCAGAAGCTGTAAATAGATATACAGACTATACAGTAGCCAGAAGAAAAAGGACAAATTTTGGTATTGCTGATTATAATATTAAGAATTATTGGCATGTCCTAACTGCATACAAATAATTCCATTTGCAATGTCCATATTGAAACATTGGAAAACTCTCAAGGTGCTTTTTTTTCAAGATAGGATTTTTGTTAAATCATGTGATGGAGTATGTAATTTGTTTGTTTTTGTTTTGTTTTTACAGAACTGCTTTAGAAACAGATTTACGAATAGAAAAAGAATGGAGGGCAACATTACAGAAAACACTAGAACAGGAGAAAACAGCATCGGCAGAAGTTTCAACAGAACTACAGCATTTAAAACATTTAGAAAAAGTAAGATTAATATGAACTGTACCATAGGTAATAGATTACCATACATCCTAAGTGGACTATAAGTCTAATCTGTGTATTCTGCATGGAATTTTAATTAGAAAACCAGAACTCTTGACCTACAGTGTCAAAAATGTTGGACTATAAATGTTTATGTATATGTTGTATTACCAGTATTTGAATTAACTGCCCATGCTGTTTAACTGTCCTTGTTTATTTTGTTTATTTTGAAGTAAAGTGTGGCATTTTGAGTGGAATTGAATCTGTGCAGGTACACATATTTTTATTGTTTGTTTATTTCTGTGTTGATGTTGGAAATCCAATTATCAAGAGGGGTTGGGGGGGATCCCATTAACTGGTTTAACCCTGCTATAATTTGTGTCTGTCCAAACTCAGGATCTGGATTTCTATCTGCATATGTCATGATCTTTTTTGTGTTAGATGATTTGATGTGTGAGTTAGTTTTGTTGTGTGTATGTTTTGTTGTTATTGGCTGAATTATTGACCATCACTGCTCAACATTTCTATTTATAAACATGACGAAATAACAAGACAATGCATAATGAAGTAAAAAAAAAAACAACAACAACAAAATAATGATGTACAATATTAATACATTTTATTTTTATTTTTATTTTTACTTTTAGGATTATGTAGATCTCCAGAAAGGACATTTAAGTTTACAGAAAACTTGTGAAGAACAGGAGAGAGCTTTAGCAGAATTAGGCTCTCATCTCAGCGAGTAAGATTTTTGTTTTGTATACAATAAATCTATATCTGGCATCATTTTAGACAGTTTACTTTATATGTATAACATGTGTTGTTGTTTTTTTCCAAATGTAAAATGCATGCAATATTGCATGAGAATGATATAAATATGACTTGTATAGCATTCATCTGCTTATCTTTTCATTCCAAAATCAACATAATAAACTGATAGAACAAGATAAGAAAAATACTCTCTCAAAAGACAGTTTTACTGAGATTCTATTACTTTTAAAATTGATATCGAAATATTGAAATCTTAGTTTATGTGGAATACTATTCATCAGGGATGATTCTGGTTAGAAATTAAAATAACTGAAAATCAATGAAAATAGCTGAAACAATCAAAAAGTCCCTTTTTTACTGTTCTGTCTATGTCCTGCAACTTTATGAATATTTTTATCAGAGGAAAATAGCTGAAATCAGTTAAGTAACTCACAAAAATCACCCCTGATTCATGATAAAATGCAGTACAGGGGAATTTTTACCCTCTTTGCTCCAATATTCCAGCCAGAAAACAGAAACAATTTGATTTTCTAATGTTCTAAAAATAATTCATTCAATTCCTGAAAAAATATCAAACATGCTATAGGAATAAGTCTAAATAAAAAAAAAAAAAATTAAATAATTCTAATGTGTCAAAAATTGTATTTAACTGTTTCTATTTTAACTTTTGCTAGTACCAAGTTTGTAGAATTAAAAACTTAATGTAAATTCTGAAATGTTTTTAATTTCTACAGGTCTAAATTACGTGTAGAAGATATGAAGGAAGCTCAGATGGTCTCAAAAGATCTCCAGTGGAAGGGAGACAAAGATGCTTCCCATTGTAAAGCCTGCGAGAAAGAATTCTCTTTATCAAGAAGAAAGGTTTGTTAGATTGGTTTTTGGTGTTTAATGCCACTTTCATATTTTTTAAGTTATATCATGGCGGTCAGTGTTATTGGTGGTGGAAACCGGAGTACCCGCAGAAAACCACTGACCTGTCGCAAGTCACAGACAAAATTTATCACGTAATGTTGTATCGAGTACACTTCGTCATGAACAGGGTTCTAACTTTAGTGGTGATAGGCAACGATTGCATAGGTAGTTGTAAATCCATGACGGCCCCTCAAGAATTAAGGTTTGTTATATAATTAACTTAAATATAGTTCGCAATGTAAAAAGCAATTTAGTAAAGGAGAAAGCTTAAAATGTAAAAAAAAAATAACTAAAGGGGTAACCAACTACCACAAAGATACAGTAAGGATAGGCTTTCAATATGTATGGTATTTGAAATTTTATTCTTTCTTTTTGTTCAAAACTATTCTTGAAAATAATCAGAGGGTCTTGAATTACATCAATTCAGATATGAGATTAACTTCAATATTCAAATATTGTATGTTATATTATGTGTACAGTATGTGACCTACTTTTAAGATTTGCAGTATTTTAATGCAAATTTGGTGTGATCTACTGTGAGACTTTAATCTCCTAAACTGTAATAATAATTTTATCTGTATTTTCAGCATCATTGTCGGAACTGTGGTGATATTTTCTGTAACGAGTGTTCGGACAATAAAATGCCATTACCATCATCGGCTAAGCCAGTACGAGTCTGTGATGATTGTCAAACAATTCTTTTACAAAGATATTCTGCTGCTACAAATTGACCTATACAAATTTGGAGGACATCCCAAAATTAATATACATGATAATGCTGCTTTTATCAGCCGTTGGTTATAGTAAATAATAAATAGGCTGTGAGGCTGTTAAGTGGAAAAGTGGCAAACAATGATCCATGACAAACTTTCAATTAATATCATATTTGAACTGGTTGCTGAATTTGTTTTGTATTTTCAAAATTATATACAGTCAACCTGATTATCTTGAACTTGTAACTTGTATAATTTGTTTCCGTGGATACTCAAGGTCAAAATTTGGTGCATTCGTATCACTTGTTATCTAGATATACCTACAGATAACTTGGATACTTTCAACAATATTTCAGTTATATCGTGGCGGTCAGTTTTATTGGTGGAGGAAACAGGAGTACCTGGAGAAAACCACTGACTTTCCGCAAGTCACTGACAAACATAATGTTGTATCAAGTCCAGCTCAGGCGAGCTGGATTTGAACTCACGTTAGTGGTGGTAAGCTCTGATTGTATAGGTAGTTGTAAATCCAACTACCATGCGACCATGGCCATGACAGCCCCTAATTTATTTGACATCAATAAGTGTGTTAAACAAATAAACAGAAAATCAATTTACTTTTAAATTGGCATATTTAATTCACAAATAATTGTCCGAGAAGGACGGACACCAAACAGATGTTACCAGTATATTGTAATTTGTATCATGTGTGGTTTTAATGTTAAAAAGTCTACTAAGATAGTGCAATATATGTAATTTAATGAGGTCTATGTTTTTGTAACATTTTTCCGAATGCTAGAATGCACAGAGAACAACAATGTGTTGCAATTAATTATTCACTGCCATAAACATCCAGGTTGTGCAAGTAAACTTTTTTCGTAACTTTATTATGTTTAAAAGAATTGAAAATACTCCAAAATTAGCCAATCAGACAGCTGTATTTATTAGATATGATGTTCTGATTGGATGTTTTTACGAGTATGAGTACAAAACTTGTACTCAAAAGTTTTATGACTATTATGCCTAATTTATCCAGTATAATTTGTGTTTCGTCTTCTTCACACTTTTATCTCTGTAATTTCATTTTGAACCATTAATTCCTTGGATGTATTTAAATTGTTGTACATGTATATTTGGTTAGTCAGATTGCTATACAAAAATTGTAATTTTAGCTACGGTACTTCAGTACTTACTGAAAATACCAAATTTGTCTTTCAATCTATTCACTTATTGACATTCCGTGTGTCTTATATTGGGTTAGTTATATACAGAAATCTTAAACTTTATATGACACTTCTAATACTGTATTTTCTATACATGCAGGTCTGTTTTGATTAAAAGGTCTAAATTGTTTTGTTATGCATAGACTTATAATGGTAAAACTATGATATGGATTTGAAAATTCTCCACCTATTGCCAAAATTATTGCATTTCCATATACATATGCCTATATTAGCATACTCAGCTAGTCACATATGCTGTATCATGACTGTTGGAGCTCATTTGACCTGATAGTGGGTGACCTTATGACCTTTAGTTGTTACTTGTTGTCACTTCCAATTTAGAATCAGGCTCTTCAACAGATATCGTTTATACTCAGAAATCATAATCAGAGGATTGGAAGACTATAAATATATTAATATCGTTTATACTCAGAGAAATCATAATCAGAGGATTGGAAGACTATAAATATATTAACTAACTTTCTTGATCGGGAAATCAGCCACTAGACAGAAACTCAAGCATACTGGGGCCGTATTCTCGAAAGTGTCTTAGGAGTAAGACATGTCCTAAGACCATCTTAGGACAACTCTTAGTCCTAAGTCGTGTTCTCGCAAAATTTGTCTTAACTTTAGGACATCTATGGAGGTGTCTTAAGATGGTCCTAACACTGAAATTGTAATATAATTTGATATTTGATATTTGATATTTTGTACCAAAAACGAACTTTAAGTTGTAGAACATGATTGATGTACACCTTTATACTGTTTTTAAATTGAAATGACTTAATTTACAATGATGTTCTATCATAACTTTAACGGCGCACGAGATATCTTCTGTTCATCTTTAATCAGTAATTCATTGAAATTTTGAAAGCAGCTCACTCGAAAGTAACCACACAAAAAATAACAGTAATGACTGTTTTACACATTAGTTCTATGCCGTATATGAACCTCAGAACTATGTATATAGATAATTGCAAATTAAAGAAAACAAGAAACAGGCTCATGGGATACAGCGTAAAAAATAAATGAAATTGAAAAAAAAAATCTTATAATTTATTATGAGTATTTTTTATCAAGGATTTGCTATATATTAATATTGGAAATAATTGTTGTGCATAATATTTCTACTATTCTATTTACTGCGTTGACACTTAGGACATAGTTAAGACATCCTAAGTTAGGATAGTCTTAAGACAGCTTCGAGATTACTCATAGGACATGTCCTAAGATGGTTCTAAAACTTAGGATACTTTCGAAAATACGGCCCCTGGTTCATTTGCTAAAAACGTCTTTGTTCTGTAAACTTTCATAATTAGGCTCACAACTGATATTTAACTTAACTACATGCAGAAAACCAGTTCATATTTACAAATATGGCACTATTATATTGAGTTGTCCTTGACATTTATGTATTCATCATATTTAATTGTCATTATTGTCTTGCCTGCTAGGAAAGTTACCATATTTGGTCCACACATTGATGATAGATGTCAGCCAGGCATGTGTTACCTGAACATGACCTCATTTTCATCATCATTAAAATTGTTGAATTTACATCAAGTTTTCATGATTAGGTCAGTGTCTCCATTACCATACAACCTAGCGTTACCATATTTGATCTGCATTACGATGATGGAGGGTACATCTCCATATTTGATCTACATTACGATGATGGAGGGTACATCTCCATATTTCACCTTAACTTGATTTCAGTTTTGTGGTACTTTGATTAGTTTCTTTCTTGACAAAATTTCGCACAAGCGTTTTTTTTAAGGAAGGAAAACAGACTATAGATATGTGTCCACACTTGTTATGGGGATGAAATTTTTTTTTTTGGTATTATTGAATTGGTGTGTCGTTGTTTTCCGTCGGAAGACACAATGTAATGTCACAATAACGACACTTTTCCAGACAAGAGACTCGAAGGTGCCAAAAATGGCTGACATGCTGCAGTCATATCAAACTGCCACGTAGAAGTAGCTCTGTATGTTTTACTAAACAAGGCATTATAACACATATAGAAGGTGATAAAAAAATGTATTCATTTGACTTTGACTATGGAAAGATGAGCAATTTTATATTTATAAATTATATTATCTGGTATATGATTTCATTTTGAATCAATAATTTTGTAACATTATAAATATAACAAATGTGGAATTCGGTTGTTTCGAATCATGTCAATTCCGACCACGTTCCATCTTTTTCGTGTCTTGACGTCTGAACAAATTGGCGGGTGACTTCCAGTGTTTACGCTATTACTGTGACAACGTCAGCATATCATAGTCGTAGATGCGGTAGATTATAAGTAATTGTAATATGGAGACGCCAAGGAAACCGCTGAATAAATGCTGGTGTTCGGTACCCCACTATCTGTCTTATATAAGAACTATATACATAAAGGCAGATCGTTTTCCTTTGATGATGCTGACAGCCGTAAATAAAGAAAGAAAACAAATTTAATTTTAAAGAAGTATTTGTCTCTGCGTTGAAGTCTTTGATACAAATAAAATAATTTAATTGATATCTGTCTTTTACAGAAAATGTTAAGATTTTTTTAACTTGAGAATTGAACGTTAAAACGGCACATATCGATTGGAGTTTTTGTTGTGTACATTGACACCGGAAGTTCAGTGCCAGCAGTTCCATCGAAATCACGTGATCTGGCGGACGGAAATAACAAAATTTTGACGGAATGGAAATGATTCGAATCAACCGAATTGGTGTGCATGCTATTTACTGTCAGAATATACAAATATGGAATTGGTGTACATGCTATTTACTGTCAGAATATACAAATATGGAATTGGTGTACATGCTATTTATTGTCAGAATATACAATTGTGGAATTTGTGTGCATGCTATTATTTACTGTCAGAATATACAAATATGGTGTAACTTTAACTAAGATAGTGTTAGTTATACTAATTATATTAATGAAATGTGTTGATAATTAATAATATGTTAATGAGTGTTTGAATATTAATGAATATGTATGAGAATGAAAGTTGTTTTTCTACATGTTAAATTCAGTTACGATTTAACCTGGACTATTGATCTATATGGACTGTATGTTATAAATATATGTAAGACTCAGATCAACGTCCAATCCTCAAATCCATGTCCGAGTTCTACGTCACAGACATCTGTCCTTTTTCAAATTCTCAAATCGAAGTCCAATTTTCAAATCTCTGGCTGTTTCTCACTTTCTCCAATCGACGTCCAATGACGTCACTGATGTATGCCCTAACCCTAACCCTAACCAATAAATTGGCCATAGATCTGAAAATTTGGAAAGGACATCGATTTGAAAATACCCTTAAATCGGACCATGATTTGAGATGATGTCAGCGGATGTCAATTTGAGGAGTGGATGCTGATTTGAGTGCGGACGTTGATCTGAGACTATCATCTATATAATCGTTGATTGGTTTTGCAGGAATGGATTTCTCATAGCAATATAGCATCAAAGGCAAAGCCTGAAATGTGAAGAAATGTCCTTTTTGAGCAAACCTTATCAATGATAATCTGTTTATCAAGGTGATACAAAGGTGACGTAAGTGACATCAATATAATGTCATATTTTTACACACAGAATGATATGTTTGTATCACGTTTGTTGTTTTATAATAGACGTCATTATGTGTAAAGGAGTTTTATAATAGACGGCATTATGTGTAAAGGAGCTGACTTGGTCGTGATTGTATGGTAGATCAGTGCCTATCACCATTAAAGTTGTGAGTTCGAACCGCATTCATGGCAGGGTGTACTCAATGCAACATTATGTGATAAAGTTTGTCAGTAACTTGCGACAGGTTGGTGGTTTTCTCTGGGTACTTCAGTTTCCTCCACCAATAAAACTGACAGCCATGATATAACTGAAATATTGTTGAAAGTGACGTTAAACACCATAAACCAAACCAACCAGCCATCATGTGTAAAAAGCAAACGGAAGATTTTCAGATCATTGATAGGCGTCATTATTTACACACACCTTAAAATAAAACATTTTGTAATGTAATGTCTAGACCTGTAGTCCAAAGCATATGGTATAAAGGGTTTGAGGTAAACTGTTGTTTTAAAGAGACTATACACAAATAAAATCTATGTAAATCGGATTTTTTCATGAGTTTATTTGCTTCTTATTTGAATGCCCCAATAGGTTTGTGTATGAAAAGTGTGACGATATCAAAGAGAGATCAGAAGCTATAAATTGATTCTTACTCAATACAATGGCGAGTAGAAAAAAAGACAACAAAAAACAAAAAACTAAAGATATAGCAACAAGAACATTGCAAAAACAAGAGCACCGCCCATGGGTGCTGGACGCTCGACTTTTTCGTATCTGATATTAAACTGCAAGCAATTTACATAATTATTTAGAAATTGCATTTTTTTAAGAAATTCTAAGTCAAAAAGGGGGAATAATTAAAAAAAATCGAGAAAGTATCAGAGATGCAACAGTCGAGTTGCAAGTCAAAATCTTGGGGCATTTAATTTGTCTATTCACCTTGATCATAAATATATATGGTTTAGGGGAGGGGATCTCAACCATTAAAAAGTTCACTTCAGGTAGAGTGTGGGGTATGACCCCACAGGGCCTGAGCTATAAGGCATTTAATTTGCCGAGTCACCCTGATTATAAATATATATGGTTTAGGGGTGGGGATCTCAACCATTAAAAAGTTCACTTCAAGTAGGGCGTGGGGTATGACTCCCGGGGCCTGAGCTATAAGGCATTTAATTTGCCTAGTCACCCTGATCATAAATATATATGGTTTAGGGGTGGGGATCTCGACCATTAAAAAGTTCACTTCAGGTAGGGGTGGGGTATGACTCCCTGTGGCCTGAGCTATAAGGCATTTAATTTGCCTAGTCACCCTGATCATAAATATATATGGTTTAGGGTGAGGATCTTGGTCACATTTTTTATACAGATTCCCCAGTGGGGTTGGGCTAAGCCCCGGGGATAAAAAATGCTGAATGCACAACTTCACATTGGCATCTCCATCCATACCAAATATTAAGTTTCTATCTGTTGAAGTTTCAGAGAAATGTGTAATTCTCAAAATATGTACTTTTTCTATAAAATAACCATGATTTTACAAGAAAAAAACAATAGATTAATCTGAATTTTGAACTCGCTCTAAATAATAGTGTAATGATGCTTCCTACCAAAAATTATGTTGATAGGCCAAAAACTAAAAGCGCTATCGCGTTAACGAAGATAGGCTAACATATGCCCACCCACCCGCCTATCTTTCACCAAAACACAAGCGAGTGCAACTCGGCTAATAAAATGCTGGATGGAGTTGTCTTCTCTTGTCAACAGATTGGGGTCAAAACTTTCTACAAGTGTATTGAGTTTCAAGTTAATAGCTTTGATAGTTATTGAGAAATTTGAATTGTACTAAAAAAATATCAAAAATTTCTATGTACTATGTCAAAACAAGGGCAGATAACTCTGGATATACAAATCACAGGGTCATCGTCTTGTTGTAATTGGTTCCTCTTTTGATAGTGAACAAGTATTCCAAGTTTCAAATGGATACCTTTGATAGTTTTTGAGAAATGGACTCTGACAAAAACCTTAAGTGACCCAGACGCTGACGCCGGAGTGACGACAATAGCTCGATTTTTTTTCTTCAAAAAGTCAAGCTAACCAGGTTGTAAACTCAGGTGCTCCGGAAGGGTAAGCAGATCATACTGCACTAGTAGTGGTACCTGTCATGTTATTCTAGTGATAAGTCATGAAAGAGGAAAGAAGGACATGATTATGACTATGACAAATGTGACCTTTCCTTGGTCATCTGTGACACAGATTGTATGTATATAAAATACATGTACAGTCAAACCTGCCCAAGCAGTCGCCTGTATTAAAAGGTCACCTGTATTAAAAGGTCACCTTTTTCTTGTCCTGTCATAAAAAGTTTCATATGATTTCAACCTCTTCTAAGAGGTCAACTGTCTAGTAGGCCAATTTTTCTTTGTTCCAATGGTGACCTCTTAATACAAGTCTGACTATTTGAATTTTTGTTTCAAGACATGTAAAATGGTAAAAAAAATCTGATGAAAAGAGCAAAAACCATACATAACTGATCACAGAATTTACTCCTTGTGACAAAAAGGGGGATACATAGTATTCACCCAGTTTGTCTGTTTGAGGGAGAGATTGTTACTCAATGCCAGATGAGGAATTTTTCAGGTATATGATGGCTAGAACAAGTTACATTTGCTTTGTTCTAGACCAACATGGCAAGTTGGATTTTAATAGTGCTAGCTCACTTAAACAACAGTCTGCGGGTAGACTTGTCACTCCACTCGGACATGTTTTCCTGAATCTGAGCCAACCAGCCTTTGCTCTTACACCTTTATGCTGCATGTTTAGCGTAGAACCAGTAAATACCAATTTTAGTCTTTTCTTTAATCCGACCTGGGCTCGAATCCATGTTCTACCACACTCTGTTTATGCAAGGTGTCAATACATTAAGTTCAGCACAGAAGTTTTGAATACCTTGAAAGAAATTACTGATATTTTGTATGATTGTAGCAAACTACCAGAGGGCGAGTCACGAATAAAGCTTGATGTCTGTCTGAAAGGTCAAGTTCACAAACTTAGTTCAAATGTGCATATTCCATGTGAAAGCACATCTTGTCTAGCTTAAAATTGTGAATGCTTTCAAGGATATTTATGATACTTGGTATGACTAACCCACCACTTGCTTAAATTGTATAAGTTTTGCTATTTGAAGTTAGTAATTCTAGCACCATCACGATATAACCGAAATATTGTTGAAAGTGACATTAAACACCATAAACCAAACCATTTAGGGAAGGGCTGTTAAAATACAATTTGAAAGGATACCACCGAAAAACTGAGATCATCTCGCACTCCTGATGAGGTGTACTTGATACAACTTTATGTGTTAAAGTTTATCAGTGACCTTTGTAAGGCGTTGGTTTACTATGGGTAATTCAGTTCCCTCAACTAATAATTGATTACGGTAATAGAAGTGAAATTTTGTTGAAAATGGCATTTATAACCATAATCCTAATCTTATCCTGATGATTGAAACAATGCAGAAATTTCAAACTTGTGCCAATCTTTTATTTTTCTATTCAGTTCTTGTTGGGTACAACCTTGTTGAATACACTGACACAATTCACACAATATATGAAATAAATTTAATATTCACAACTGACAACTTTATAAAATACTCAATCAAAACTTCATAATATCACATAACAATTTATCTTCTTTATTTTAAGTTATAATAATCAAATGTATGCAAAATTTCAGCACTCATCTTGATTACTCATCTCTTGAAATCTGGAACTGATTTTCGCCTCTCTTAAAATACAGCAATGTTATAGGGAAACATTACCGTGAGTTATTGGTTTCCGAAGTATAAATTTTTGAATCAATGCAAACTTTGCAATATTTCTTTATGAATAATTACAACATTCTACTAAAAAAGTATCAGCAGGGCTAGATTGGTTTCATATGATGCTTATTAATATTTCGATAAATTAACTTGTAACTAGTAATAGGCCTGATTGCTAGAAAAAATCAGTTTATTATCAAGTTATTGCTAGACAGACTAGAAAGAAAGCAAATACAATGGATGTATATTAATGGTTTTTCCACATGGCAAATTTTAACTTGTACTGCAGGTGGCAGAACTCTCACCTAATTTTAACAAACACAATACGGTAAATGTGTATGTTATCTCCCTTTAACCAAGTTATGAAGGGAGATAATAACATCTCTTTTATAGTTTCCTAAAATAACTCCCTAGAAAAAAGGTTATCTCCCTTTAACCAAGTTATGCAAGCGAGATAATAACATCTCTTTTATAGTTTCCTAAAATAACTCCCTTGGAAAAAAGTTATCTCTGATTACCAAGTTAGACAAGGGAGATAATAACATTTTCCTATATAAGTTCTTGACGAAAACAAATTGCAAATATAGTAAATACAATGAAACAGTAGTTGACAGAAATTCAACATAAGAATACTGATTTGTGCAGTGTTCACATTTTCTGACTAATTACACTGTTTATTGTTTTAAACATATTTTATTCACAATACAGTGTTTATATAGATATAAATACATTAATTTTTTTTCATGTTGTTATCCTAGATTGACTTGGTGGTTGGGGTATAATTGGTGGAAGGGGAGGCGAGTCTCTAATTGGTCGTAAAATAGGAGTATGTCTATCAAGTAAATCCACAACGTTTAATGACGGTCCAGTTGGTTTGGAATTTACAGGATTCAAATTCTTCTGGCTAGCAGCAAACAAATCGGCTTTTCTCACATACTGAAAAAAAAATTAACAAACATCATATGCATGGAAGCCTTATTGTCATGAAAATGTTTCATGCTACATACTGATTCTAATATTTAGGAGTCTGAATGTAGCATTATGACTAGATAGGACATTGTACAAGTTTACAAATTGGTTTAATGCACTGGAGGTTATATTTTAAATTGTGTGATAAAATTAAAAACCAAAATACTACACTGTCAAAATAGTCCCAAAATGCAATCGGGGTAAAATTATACAAAGTGAGGCTAAATCAATACTATAACACATACATATGACTGCTTACACTCCAGGTTTGGTACAGAAATCCACAGAAAACCTCCGATCCCACGTTGCATCTACAACTTACTGTACACGAGGCAAGCACACTAACTATTAGTGGTACTTGAATTTACAACTACCTGTGCAATCAGTGTCTATCACCACTAAAAATGTGAATTTAAATATTGCTCATGGTGAAGTGTACTTGATACAACATTATGTGATAAAGTTTGTCAGTGACTTGTGACAGGCAGGTGGTTTTCTCAGGATACTCTGGTTTCCAGAATAATATTAACCACCATGATATAACTGAAACATTGTTGAAAGTGGCATTAAACACCATAACCCTAACCTTATATCGGTGAGCATAAATGCTGCATTTGTGTAATACATTACAAATAAAGAAAATAATGGCAAGGCATAAAAACTTATTACAACCATAACTGTACCAGCCACAAATTGGTTGCTATGCCAACATATGATGAATTGTAAAACTAGAGGATTTATGTATGCATTATATTATTGAAATGTGCACATTCAATTACAATTGTCAAAATATAATAGATGCCTGTTTTTCTTTTCAATATTTCAAGAATTTATTTACCCTTAATGGGCCTCTTCTTGTTCTTTCTCCTTCTTTAACAGTGACACCTGGTGCTAACTCCATGCATTCAATCTGAAAACAAAAACATTATAATATGATCAGCAAAGTATCTAAAAAGAAACTAATGTAAAAATATATTGTTATTGGTGGTTTACACAAGAAAGGGTAAGGATATAAGTCTTCAATAATACAATCGTGAGTATAAATCATACCATGAATGGAGTACGAGACAGCACCTTGCATATAGATGAGTGGTACTGAAATTCACATATTGAATAGTAGTAACATCAACACACAGTTTCTAAAAATAGTTTGTTCCAGTCACTCGACTTGGTATTGGATTACGGTAAGTGATATTTCAATTTTTTTCAGGGATGATTCTGGTTAGAATATAAAATAACTGAAAATCAATGAAAATAACTGAAACCATCTACGCCTCCTTTCAAAAAGGTCCACTTTTTACCTGTTCTGACTGTATCTGCAACATTCAGATTTTTTGTTTCAGACGAAAATAACTGAAATCAGTTAAATAACTGAAAAAAACATCCCTGTTTTTTGTTCCAAACAACACCTGTCCTAGATTGAGTATCAATGAAATTGTGTATATTAATGAAAATAATGAAAACTTAATGTATTCTTCAAAATTTAATCCAACTAAGGTCCTGCTCTTTAAATGTCTTTAAAATCATGAAACTACTTTTGATTTTAATTAAATGATGATTTCTAGAGACCACAGTGTCTGATACATACCAATGGAGGTGGTAGTGGTGTTTTCGTTTCCTTGGTTACAATTTCAACTGATGCATCTGAAAGCAAAGAAATAACATATTAAGTTATATAAACTTTACATATAAAGCCTAAAGCAGAAAACTGATGTATAAAAAATCTAATATTTATGTATCAATCCATATAAGGGGCCGTCATGGTCGTGATTGTATGGTAGTTGGATTTACAAGTACCTATGCAATCAGTGCCTATCACCACTAACGTTGTGAGTTCCAACCCTGTTCATGGCGAGGTGTACTTGATACAACATTATGTGGTAAAGTTTGTCACTGACTTAAGACAGGTCAGTGGTTTTCTCTGGGTACTCCGGTTTCCTCCACTCAATAAAACACCATTAAACAAACCTAACCAACTATATAAAAAACCAGTATTTATATTTATAATATTTCTTTATATTCCTTATAAAATGACTAGTTTTGCCTTTATGGAGCTTGTGTAAATTTGATAAATCATTCATAAAAATTATTTGCAGCAATCTAAAATGGAGGATTTTGCCTAGCGATAGCTTGAAACAACCAGTCTGTCCAGTTTAGGAACCATTAGGGCTCTCCAACTACAGATATAAACAAACAATAAAAACACCTGCACCGATTCGTTTCCACTTAAAAAGACCACACACTATCATAAAAAAGAATGGCAACATATTAAACATGAGATTTATTACCTAGCGATGACTGGGTTTCCATTTTCTTTTTCTTCTGTCTCGGTACAGCATATCTTCCACGTTTCATTGCATCTAATCTGGCTTTGGCAGCCTCAATTGTTGGGTCTACTACCTGGTAATTCACTTTCACTCTGTAATAATAGTCATAAATACAGTAAATCCATTAGACAGATGATCATCTCTGGGGCTCCAATCTGACAGTTTTGTAGTAAATTATTATCTAATCCATGCTACTACTGTAACAACTTTCACATCATAACATTTCTTTTTTACTTTTCCTGTTTCAGCGATTGTCAATGAATGAAGACACACAAAGTGACTTGCAGGGTTTATGCAACATTACTGACCAATGAAATGTCATTCCTGATAGCTTTCTTGGTTGCTTGTTGTCTATTTCCATTGGTCTGTCATGTTGCACAAACCTCGCATACAACATTATGTGATAAAGTTTGTCAGTTACTTGTGACAGGTCGATCGTGTTCTCGTGGTACTCTTGTTTCCTCCACCAATAAAACTGACCACCACGATATAAATGAAATATTGTTGAAAGTGGCATTAAACACCATAAACCTAAGCTGTACTTCTTCTTGCAGTCACATCAGACAGGAATAAAATGAAAGAAAGAGTTTTTAATAAATTACGCGACTGACCTGTGAGATGGTAATCTGTTTGGGTTTAACTTGACAACAGCTACAACATTGCCCATATCATCATAAACAACATCTTTATTGCCTGGTGGACGCCCAGCTTGAACCTGTAATGTAAATTCTCAGAAGTCATTTTATGAAATGTGAAATAAATGTAGCAAAAACCAACATTGATGAAAATTCAACAATTCATTCGTTAAAATTAAAGGAGTACAAAATCAATGGTTAAGATATAACAAGGGACCTTTTCTTTCCCTCATAATCATCAAATAATGAAATGTATGCATGTATTCAGTTTCTATTCTTATGGTAAATCAAAAAATAGAAGCCCTATGCATTGAATCTTAATGATTAATTTCATAATCTGAAAATTATATATATTTCATTTGGGAATCCATTTTGCATGTACATACAAAGTATATCTAAATTTCCCCATCGTATATACTGTATATAAGTGAGAACGTTTGTGTGTAGGAATTAATTTTTGTTTCCCCGAAAAATGCACAAAAACTACACATTCGCCAATAGTATTCCGTAGACGTGTCCATAAAAATGTTAATTGATCATTCAATATGATAAGTCACATGTTTCTCTAAAAAGTAAATTGACTAAATACCTTTAAAATAGAATGACATGATACTGGCATGTTTATAAGTCCACTCTGATTTTCCATTTCTCCTTGAAACGAGGCTTTAATTTCATGAGCTATCATATTCATCTCCGTTTCTTCTAAAGACTGTGTCATTTTACCAACACTGGCTGATTTAAGACGACCTGTATATGGCTTAAACTTAGTTCTCTTTTTCTTTTTGGCTTCCTGTACAAAAAAACAAAACATGGAGGAATTGAATACTAATGGCTTCATTTAATTGATAAGACATTTTGACTAGCTTATTTTATAAATTTTCAGGACAAAAAAATTTAGGAATACTTAAAAACTTAAACTAGAATTCATTCAACAAAAATATGAACCCATACTGGTAGTTGTTCATATTTTTCTTCTATAAGTTAAAGTATAATCAATATTTTGATGACAGCATGAAGCTGTTAAATCATACTGCTCCCTCATTTCTTCAGTAAAGCTTTTTCCTTTGCCATGCATCTTTCAAATATTGCATTATATTAATAATTTTAATTCAATTTTGGTAGGCTTGCATAAAACATGCATGTGTACTAGGTACAACAAATTACGGGGCTGTCGTGGCTGTGATAGCATGGTAGTTGGATTTACAACTACATGTTCCTATCTAATCAGTGCCTCTCACCACTGATGTTGTGAGTTCGAATCTCGATCAGTGCAAAGTGTACAACATTATGTGATAAAGTTTGTCAGTGACTTGTGACAGGTCGGTGGTTTTCTCTGGGTACTACGGTTTCCTCCACCAATAAAACTGACCGCCACGATATAACTGAAATATTGTTGAAAGTGGCATGAAACACCATAAACCACACCAAATAACAAATTACAGTATACATTGTAATTTGTATATAAACTGAAAACAAATTTTAATAAGGGCAACGCAAAGCATGGCGTATCCCCTTACCTAAAAATTTGACCCGGTGACCTTGACCTATGACCTTGAAAATCAATAGGATTCCAGATTCTCTTAAGGACTAGGTATGTACCAAGTTTGGTCAAAATCCATTGAAGGATGTTGATTCTAGAGTGTTCACAAGGATGTTACATGATAAAAAATTTGACCCGGTAACCTTGACCTTTGACCTTGAAAATCAATAGGGTTCCAGATTCTCTTAAGGACTAGGTATGTACCAAGTTTGGTCAAAATCCATTGAAAATGAAGGATGTTGATTCTAGAGTGTTCACAAGGACGTTATGCGGTAAAAATTTGACCTGGTGACCTTGACCTTTGACCTTGAAAATCAATAGGATTCCAGATTCTCTTAAGGACTAAGTATGTACCAAGTTTGGTCTAAATCCATTGAAGGATGTTGATTCTAGAGTATTCACAAGGATGTTACGGACGGACGGACGGACGGTACTGTTACTATATCCCTTCGCAACTTCGTTGACAAGGGGATAATAATCACTTCAATTATCTCCCTTTAGGAGTAAACAAGAACATATGCATAAAACCAATTTCAATTTTTTTATAGATAAATTTAAACTTAATAAAAAACTAATACTTTGAAAAAGATATTATTCTTAATTATTTTTAAAAAGATCTAATTCAATAAGATGATTTTTGTTCTCAACATTTCATATGTCAATTGTAATTTTGGAATATTAAGAGAAAACAGATTTTTTGATTTTGTAAATCAAAGTAATTTTTACCATAGACAGAAAATCTATCTATGTATAGTACTATGTGTTGGGTGATTTATGGTTTTTAATGCTACTTTCAACAATATTTCAGATATATTGTGGAGTCAGTTTTCTTGGTGGAGGAAACCAGAGTACCTGGAGAAAACCATCGACCAGCTGCAAGTCACCAAAAAACTTTATCAGATAATGTTGTATCAAGTACACCTTGCCTGAGAGAGATTGGAACTCACAACGTTAGTGATGATAGGCACTGATTGCATAGGTAGTCATAAATTCAACTACCATACGATCATGAGCATGACAGTCCCTTTATAGTACTATGTGTTGGAAGATTCTAATATTTCTTTACCTCAACTACTTCTGCTTTCTTTTCTTCTTCTTTTTCAGGTTTCTCATCATCAGAAACTTTATCTTCCAGTTCTTCTGGTTCTTCTGGAACCTGTTTACTTTCTTCTTTAACCTCACTAAAATTACATAATTAAAGTTGATGTCTTTATGTTAGAAAAGAAAATTAAGAAGCTTTTTAAACTGACATACCTAATAAAACCGTAGATATCAAATTTAGTACGTTCAAAATCTTCTTTTTGCATAAATAGACGAAAGATGATAATTTTTGTATAACTATTGTTTAATAATTCTTATATACCATTGATGTAAAATCTATGAAATGAAAATATTGTCAATGTTCTTAATGTTCAGTCCTCGAAAACAAAAATTAGAATTTACTGGTCTGAATCAAATTCTTGAATTTATTTTTATATAATTCTAAATAAAAAACTGAACAATTTACTGGTCCGATCAAAGTTTTAATGGTCTTGGGCCGGAGGACCGGTGATCATCATGAGGACTGAATGCTGCCAAAAATTGATGATAAAAAGCAAAATAGATCTAAAGAGGATTTTAAATGGTTTAAAATTAAGCATGTCAAAAACATTTACTATAGCCATTTTGAATTATCCATAATGTTTATCATCAATATCATGTTCAAAATCTGTACTGAAAGTTACTTTACCTTCCATTCATGTAAGCTATATCGTCATCTTCAACATTAGGATGCTCTTCAAACTCTTCTGCCACAGGAGAAATAGGACGTGATGGTATGATATTTTTAGGAACAGAACCTTGGGCCCAGCAATCAGTCACAGCTGCTTCTGGCTCTACAATGTCAATTAAATATTTTTTTTTATTAAAAAAAATAAAATAAAATACAAACATAAGTTAAAAATGATATTTTAAAACGCGATGACATCGGTACTTTGACGTTACATATGGATATCAACGTTATCATTTCATTGAGAGAAACATCAACATTTTTTATTATGGAAATTTCAGTATTTCACATGCATCTATAAAAAATGGTGGTTTTCTCCTGGTACTCTGGTTTCCTCCACCAATAAAACTGACTGCCATGATATAACTGAAATATTGTTGAAAGTGGCATTAAGCACCATAAACCTCTATAATATGTAACAATGAATAATATGATGTCCTGCCAAGGGGGAGTAATGGACAGGATATCGACAATATTATTTTGATTTGACTGTATATACCGTAAATGATTGTATACAAGGAAGTGAGAAATTGTTTTGGTTAGAACAAGTTTTTCACAATTTACCGTTACATTGTGTGCGTCTTGAACAAGAACATATCAACCATCTTGTCTCCATATCTATCACTGATTTCAACAGTAGACCATTAGTTAATCAAGTCTTTTTTTACTATTCATACAAAGACTTAAGGGTACAGAAATAAATTTGATTAGACATCTCACAACAACAAAAATAAACAAATTATTCCTTTGTTAATGTACCTTCATCTTCTACCCAACCTTCTCCCGTTGTTTCTAATTCCATTTCTCCTTCATCCCTGGACAAAAACTGCCACTGTAAAGAAGAAGAACCAGTTAAAAAAATTACCTGGTACTACCTAACTTATTTTTTTCTGTTCATATATGCATTTGTGTATTTTTAAAGCATCTTCAAATACTATCAGTAAAGTACCTGATGAACACAGTCTAGGAACCTGTACGCCTGAAATCTCTTATTGACGTGCTCTTCTGTAAACTGCATTACGGTTTCGGTGGAAATCGACTGCCCACGCTTTCAAGGCAGGCAAGTTTTTCGGAATTTATTATCGACAGATACAATGTATCTGTGTAAAAAAAGTTACAGAATGTACATGATTCATTACTCTAACGGACGCTAATGTTTCTTTGGATAAAATAACACAACAAATTCAGAATGGAGTATCAAACGTTTACCAGAAAAGGTAAAAATTCCATTTTTTATGCCTAAATGGCTTCCAATTTAGACTATATTTGCATGGATAGTTTTGGATGTGAGAAGCATTCTTTTTACAAATAAGCGATAAAGAAAACATAATTTTTCCTACTAAAAAATTGGATTGAAAAAATGAATGTGCTGTCGGCTGTTTGCTGTAGCTGTGTATGTCTGTTTGACGTCGCGTTTGAAAACTGTCTACCCTGATTGACGTGCTAAATTTGTATTTTAAAATGTCTATTTATTTAGCAATGCTGAGGTATTCATGTCTGTAATTTTGCATAAACTGTGTTCATATCTATTGACATTACCAACACAAGTATCTGGAATATTATTCAAGGATAAAGGGTCAAACGGGACAATTTTATTTTATCCTTGTTCAAAAGAACCTGTTAAAATGGTAAATATGACACTATACGGCTAATACATTAAAAAAGCAAAGATGCAGTCCTTGCATCAATCAATCATGCGCATTCTGTCAAGTTTTTGGAATACAGGTTATTAGAATTTAATGAAAACATAGAAAAACTTACCTGCCGTGAAAGTGTAAGATGTCGAATTCCACCGAAACCGTAATGCAGTTTACAGAAGAGCACGTCAATAAGAGATTTCAGGCGTACAGGTTCCTAGACTATGATGAAGGTTGTTCCAGAAATGTGTGATGCACACTAAATTTGATATCTATGTTTTTATTGAATATGCAGCTTTGTCAAATTATCTAGCTGTAGAACCGTAGCTCTTTTTTTTCTGATTATATGGTCACATAAAAGAAGAGCAAAGAGCTATAGTTCCACTGCAATCACATAACTCAGCTTACACAGAAAAAAAGCTGCAACCTTCATATTATTATGTATTATCAAAAGAAAAACATGCTAAACTTAAACTGGATATAGTTTTAGCCTGTGAAAGAGACAACAAGACATGCACTACGCTACAAGGTTACAATATTATCCAGATTTCCAATATAGCAAGTCCTGCGATTGTCTTTTTAAAGCTGTGGAATGGGAATAACAGCAAAGTACCAATTATAGAAACTACCTAGATTGTGACCTCTGACCACAATTTATGATAATGAAGGTTGTTAGAAGATAGCGGGTCATCATTCAAAATACAAATAGAGTGAAACCTGTCTAAACCAAATCCTTAGTAAACCGAAAACCTGTCTAAACCAGACAGACTTTACAGTCCCATCTACTAAATTACTATGTAATTTCAACCTGTGTAAACCAAACAGCTGTCTAAATTGAACAAATTCTTCAGTCCCAAATGGGTTCGGTTTAGACAGGTTTTTCTATAAAAGATCCAACAAACACTTAATTCTAATTAGACTGATCATGATCTTTTTAGGAATTGTAAATTTACCTCAATGACTTGAAGGATAGCATCTTTTGCCATTGTAACAGTAAATGGCAGTAATTGTCTCTCCAGGTATAATTTATATATTTTATCTAGAGATATATCAATAATTTCATCTACAATATCTTCAACAAATTCATCGGATCCATCTTTATCTAACATCCAGTTCCTGTCAATCAAAAAAAATACATTTCAGATTGTTATTTACCGAATATAAAATGACAACTAAAAATTGATAATTTGTAAGGGGTTATGGTGTTTAATGCCACTTTCAACAATATTTCAGTTATATCGTGGTGGTTAGTTTTATTAGTGAAGGAAACTGGAGTATCCGGAGAAAACCACTGACTGTCACAAAGCTTTATCACATAATATTGTATCGAGTACACCTCATCATGCACTGGATTCGAACTCACAACTTTAGTGGTGATAGGCACTGATTAAATTCTGTTTTCCCTTAATATAGTACATATATTTTCTTCATTTATGCATATAAACATTTAAAATAAAATAATTTATTAATATTAATAACTGAAGTTATTAACATCAAAAAAAGAAAAAATAAAGAGTTGAATACTATGAAAAAAATTCTTCAGTGTAACCTGAAACCAGAAGTTTATCAGCCATTCTTTTTACTTGCATTAACTCCATTTTTAACTCTTAAAATGTACATTAATTAGATGTTGCAGACCATTTTAAGGTATATGTCCTAATGTCGCCTGCCATTAGCACAAATATCTGTGAAAATAACATGGTCAACTCCGATCAACAAAGTAAAAAAAATATTGGAGAACGATAACTGTCTTTTCTTATTTGCTAAATAGATTTTTTACTATCTTATGTTGAACTCCAATGTCATGTAAGATCATCTGTTTATTTTGACATAATGTAGGTTTTTGGTTGTTAGAAACTCATAAACATAATGGTACAAATTGTCAACCATACCAAGCTAACAAGTGTCTGCTATTCAATTAATAAAACATGCAGTAAGGAGCCAATCAGAAAATCGGTCTGAAACCTATACCGCCCTTCACAGGAAGTCATACATAGTTACTCAAATATAAATATGTTGTGCAAACCAACATGAAGTCTGAAAATACAGTTTATACTAAAATATTTGAGTGGAAGTCATCTATAAATATTCCAAACAAAAGTTATTTATTTGAACCCTTGCAAGCAGAGATATTTATGATCTTCCCTTTTAAGGAGTTTGAAACTGATACCTCGGGTATACTGCCAGACTCAGAGGCAGTATATCATGGATTTCCAGTCAAATTGGCCCGAGGTCAAATCGTCCCCAGTCAAATCGGCCCTAGTCAAATCGGCCACATATTTCAAATTGAATAAAAAATTATGTATTAATATGAATTTTTTTTTTTTCTATAAAAGATTCATATATAATTTTTTTTTTTTTTTATGAACAGGTTCTTTTTTTATGGATGAAATTAATTAATGATTAATTTATGACATAATTAAGTGATTAGTAATTTACATAAAACGTGATTGGCGACAATTATATAATTAACTTTATATTGATAATTATTCTCTATTGTCCATTAAATACAGTAAATGCAAGTCAAATTCCTTTAAATCAACAACTTCATACACCAGAACAATTGAAAGTTAACGGTTTATTTATATAATAAATTAACAGTATACACAAATGTATTTTGAATACGATTGTGACAATGTGGTGCATTATTGTGTCTCTACCCTGCAATCGACCAGAAATAGATTAGAATTAGTATTTTACTGGCAATCACGTCAGTAGCTCGAAATAGGTACACTCTGGTACAAAAAATATGGGAAACGGACGTGATTTTTAAATTATCGATAAACGTGTTCTTTTTTGATGAATCAAAGAAATTATATATGATTAATTTATGATATAATTAAGTGATTCGTAGTAATTTACATTAAAAAAAATGGTGATTATACTCTATTGACTCTAAGACGCCGGGTATTCTGGCACACGAAAATGCGGCCACCTATAAAAAATCAACAAACAGGGTAGGTATAAAATATATGTAAACGTTCTTTTTTTTAGACATAATAAAATTTTGAAATGAAATAATTTCATACAATAAAGTATTCACAGTCAAATTTGTATCGTGATAAAGTGAATAGTAAATCGGCAAATGTTTTATCGACCTTTCTCATTTTTAAATTTTTTTTTTTTTTATTTCGAAATTAAATTACTTGTACTTTACTGCAGTGAATGCCATTTCAAAAACAGATTGACCCTTTCTCTTCCCAAATTCTTCCTACAACCTTTGCTAAAAATTCACTTTCAAACATTCACGAAAATTCATCATAGCCAATGGTTTATAGATATAGGATACGTCAATTTGGCCACTAAGAACCGCAGAGCATTAGGGAGAAAGAATAAAGTCAGACATCTGTATTTCCTTTTAATTTTATATATATAACATGGGGTCGATTTGACTTGGGGCCGATTTGACTGGAGCCGATAGGACTGGGGACGATTTGACCTGGGGACGATTTGACTTGGGGTCGATTTGACCTGCTACCTACTCATGTACAGTATGGTGACAGAAGTCTTGCAACTTGTAAAAAAAATCCCTATATAATCAACCAAAACCATATTTTTTCAAAAAATTATTGTGAAGTCATTTCTGGATAGATTTTAACAAATTTTACACCAAAACATTCAGAATTGTTTATATTTTGATTGTTTATTTGCTCAATATGTTTATATGAGTGGTTTTTATTTGTACATAATATAAACAGGATTGCTAATTTTTACGATTTATTTTTAGTTGAAATATATAGGAAAATCAACGTCAATTTTTATTTGTTATGTTTAAATTATGTGCAAATAAAAACCCCCCATGTAAACATAATGAACGAATAAACAATCAAAATATAAACAATTCTGAATGTTTTGGTGTAAAATTTGTTAAAATCTATCCAGAAATGACTTCACAATAATTTTTTGAAAAAATATGGCTTTGGTTGATTATATAGGGATTTTTTTACAAGTAGCAAGACTTCTGTCACCATACAGGCATACTGTACAATGACAATGTATGAATATGATACTATAATTGTCTATATGCACTCTTGAAACATCTGCATTTGATGGAAATAGAGTGGATTATTGGGGGGAAAGAGAACAATTGCAGAACACGTTTCAATTTAATTTGCCAGAATGTTTTTGTACTAACCAATCCTGGTCATTGAATTTGCCTGGTACAATTTCATGAGCAACAACTGGAGTATGAGCTGGAGCTGGTTTAGAACCCTTATCAGCCCTTGATTTAGAGACTGCAGCCCTCGACATGTTTAATTTGCTAGTTGACACCTTCTTCAGATATTGCTATAATATCGAACTACATAATTGACATTTTGTTATGTTCTCAACTTTCCATTTTTTTCTCATAAATAAATGTAACCGGATGTTTGGGTTAACATGGAGACCATGAATTCTCGCATCTTATCGTACAGTTATTATCAATATTTAATGCTAGTATTCATATTATATTGTTCTCACATTTAAAAATAAATATATCTCAATTCAAATATTTTGAAATAAATGCAAAAATCATATATTTCTTAATGTTTTTGCCGTAATCACGTGATCTAAACAATATGGACTCCGCTCGATAGTTTACCTTGTCAACACACGTTTTTTTCTCAAATTTCTTCGATAATACAGACAAAATAATAGAAGAATTAACATCGGTAAGAAAGGGTTTACATTGTAGAGGGGGGCATTGAACACAATTATAATGCAGTTGACTCCTCTTCGTAATCGTAGGACGCTGCAGTTCCATTTTCCTTGACATTTTTGCTTGGGAAGTTGGGTTTAATGAATCATGATTGTCAAAACGTCACAATTTAGACACACTGAAACTTACAAAAACGTAACATTTCCAAATGAAGCTACATTATGATGTCATGGAAATGATTTTATGTGAACAGTGTTCGATTGTCTTCTCTGTAAATTTCAAAAAGATACACTATCACTACATTGTTTGAATGTTTCAAAGCTTTGGACTTGCTTAAACTTTTCCATTTCAGACAACAGTATTTATCGAAGGTTCTCAATTTGTATTGAAAATAATTTTCCCTTGACATATTATAACGTTACCCTTAATCAACGGTTTGTTTTACTTGATAAAATATCATATTATTTTGATCAGTTAATGGGTCAATGGTTATGTTATGATGCTGAAGTCATGTAAAATAAGCTCAAAATCTAATTTTCAATTATAAGAACTACAGTATATATTCAGTGTTCAAAATTAGCGGTGTTCCGATGGCCTATGACCAGTGAATTTTTTTATCTGGCCTGCCAGTGGAAATTTCAAAACCACAAGTCTGATTGGCTTGTGGAATATTTTTCATAGAAAATTAATGATCACGTCAATTGCTGAATTATCACATTCGAATCAAACAAATGCGTTTGGTCATGAACAAGTTGACGGGATATTCCCTGTTTTAAAAATAACTTTACCTCAGAATTGTAAATAGCAGTTTGCGCATGCGGTAAATAGTTATGTTTTCATCCCAAAATCTTTTCATCCTTGTGTAAAACTCGGAACAGAACAAAGCTGACCTCATTTAAACAAAATTACCGATTACAAATTATGTTGAAACACAAACTAGTGTAATCTTCAGTAATATCATCTTCGCTAGCCAAGGGTTACGATCCGCTC
Organism: Gigantidas platifrons; assembly: GCA_002080005.1. NCBI lineage: Eukaryota > Metazoa > Mollusca > Bivalvia > Mytilida > Modiolidae > Gigantidas > Gigantidas platifrons. Next base: position 93,287 of record MJUT01061209.1, read on the forward strand.
TACTCATCTTCACCCTTGGCATCGTTAGACGGATTTTCGAGGTCACACAGTGACAGTTTATATGTAATGCAGCTAGTGGTAGCAGCAACCAATCAGAACGTGCCTTACAACGTGTCAACAAAGACATCTTTTCCGTCTATAATAGCCGTTATAAATTTGCTCTGATTGTCAGTCAATGAGTTTATATTAAATTTTTGACAAATTTTCGAGTCAATTTTCATGGCATTCAAACGAAAGGAAATGAAAGCATCACGTCGATTGACTGAAAATGACATCATTACATGGGGTGTAACTGTCAAAATGCAGCAGGTGGCAGTGCGCGGGAATTACGAAAATCCATCTAGCGATGCCAAGGGTGAAGATGAGTAGAGCAGATCGTAACCCTTGGCTAACGAAGATGCAGTAATATAAGTATGATCATTATGTAATATTATTTCATATCAGTTCTAAATTCAAATTTTTCATTGGTGTAGAGATGATCATGTGTCATGCATTAATCTGCGTTAAAAAAATTCACCAGTCATTAAGATGATAATGCCCGCAGGTATTATCATGTTAATGACCGCTTGAGGTTTTAAGAGTTGCGACGTCCCTTTTTTAAAACGCAACATAGATTGTGCAGTTGTCAATGTAAACCAACATTGTACTAAGATGAGCAAAATTATTTAGAAAGTCTTATTTCCTTCAATGAAATAAATAATTACTTATGTGTGGCATTATCGTGATAGATAAACTGCCCATGGGACAGTAGTATTGACTTCAACACTGATAATGCCCTTGCCTGTGGCTCAGACATTATCAGTGTTTCAGTCAATACTACTGTCTCTTGGGCAGTCTATAAATCATGATAATTCCCTAAACATAAGTAACTATTATATAAGGAATAAATGACTACACAATAATACAATATTTTGTGTGATTTTTTTATCCATTTAAAACCCAAGGTCAAGTCATTTTGGGGCGTACTGTCTTGTTACTTTACTCTGTCCATATTGTTAAACTTCCGGTATTAAAAAAACCACCGTCCCCACTTTTTTCCAAAATAAATCATTATCAAAACACCCCCATATATATATTTATATTTAATTTTTGTGATTCAAATATTTATAAATGTCTTCCCACGATTCATTTTTGTTTGATTTATTTTTGGGCACCTTTAAAGTAACAATATATGTTTTTGTTTTTTTGTTTAATTATATTTTTATTAATCTATTTATTAAAATTTTAATTTAATTAATGATGCATATGATTGCATTTAATTAAATTTATATGTTTCATTAATTATTAATTATTTATAAAATTGGACAAATTTTCTTGCCAATACAGTTTGGTTGAATAAACAGGTAAAAATTGACAAAAGAACTATCTTTTATCCAGAGTGGTTCAACATGGGTGTCAAGTTTGTTAACGATTTTGTCAATGATGATGGTTATTTTCTAACTTTAGATCAGTTTTCAAACAAATTTGGATTTTGTGTAAATTTTTTGCAATATAATGGGGTTATTAGTTCTTTACGACAAATGCTAAAATTGTATCCATATGGAGACAAATCATCTAATTTACAGACTCCTTTTGTCCCATCATCTCTACAAAATATTTTTCGAAGTTCTAAAGGTTCAAGAGATATGTACACAATTCTAAATAAAAACAGTAGTGTTCCTACAGCTCAAAGAAAATGGAATACAGTTTTCGATATTAATTCAAATGAGTGGAACAAAATTTATATACTCCCATTTAAAGTTACAGCATGTACAAAATTACATTGGTTTCAATTTAGAATAAACCACAATATTCTGGCTACTAATTATTTCCTGAAAAAAATTAAAATTATTGATGATGCCAATTGTAATTTTTGCCAGAAGGAAAATGAAACCATTGAACACATTTTTTGGGGATGTGAAAATGTACAAAATCTTCTAGGGCAAGTAAATTCTTGGTTCGGTGACAAAGACATAAACCAAGCATTTTTAAAGAAGACTCTAATTTTTGGTGATGTTGATAAAGTATATAAAGATGATGTATACAATGCCATTTTACTGAAAATAAAATACTATATATATACCAACAGATGTCTGAAGAAAAAATTATCCTTTCATTCGCTTAAAGCCTGTTTGATAGATTTATATAAAACTGAAAAAATGATTGCTGACAGAAATCAAAGAATTGCAGAATTTCAATTACACTGGAGTACTTTTGAAAAACTGTTTGAGGATTGTTAACATGTTTTTTTATTCTTCTGTAAATTCCCTTTCCATAGAGACA
>MJUT01061209.1:95645-112866 GCA_002080005.1 Gigantidas platifrons
CCACCGCAGGACATAGATTAACATTGGACCCTATGGGAAAATGTTCAAATGCCTTCTTCTCAGAAACTACAAATATGATTAAAGCCAAACTGTACATGAATGTTCATTGGATGGTCCTCTACAAACTGTAGGTTTTTTGTTCCGCTATGAAATTCAAAATGGCGGCTACGGCAGGACTTAGTTTAACATTGCACCCTATGGGGATAATGTTTCAAAACGCTTCTTCTCTGAAACCGCTTGGATAATTGAAACCAAACTTCCCAGGAAGGATCATTACAAGGTCCTCTACAAAGTTTATGTATTTTATGTCGATCAGAAATCCAAGATGGCTGTTACCGCAGAACATAGATTAACATTGGACCCTATGGGAAAATGTTCAAATGCCTTCTTCTCAGAAACTACAAATGTGATTAAAGCCAAACTGTACATGAACGTCCATTGGATGGTCTTCTACAAACTTTACGTTTTTTGTTCCGCTATGAAATTCAAAATGGCGGCTACGGCAGGACTTAGTTTAACTTTGGACCCTATGGGAAAAAATGTTTCAAAATGCTTTTTCTCTTAAACCACATGGACAATTGAAACCAAACTGCCCAGGAAGGATCATTTAAAGGTCCTCTAAAAAGTTTGGCTTTTTTATGCCGATCGGAAATTCAAGATGGCTGCCACCACAGGTCATAGTATTAACACGGGACCATGTTGGAAAATACAGAAATATGTTCTTCTCTGAAGCTATTGCACTGATTGAACCGGTACTTAAACTGTGCATCAATCATTGGAAGGTCCTTTACAAACTTTGTGTTTTTTATGTTGATCGAAATTCCAAGATGACTACCACTGCAGGACATAGTTTTTACATAGGACCAATTGGATCTGTTTATATCCAGGTGAACGATACAGGCTCTTGAGAGCCTCTGGTTACAATTATATGCCTTTATCCGTGCCAATGGTCTTTGATGAGTTTAAATACTGGTAATAAAGTAAAAATACACACAAGCCAAGGTATTGTGAAAAAGAAAAGTACAAAGCCAACAAAATAATTTTGAGAAGTTTTAGCTTTGATAACAGTGGCTTGGTCAAGCCTTACTGGAAAGTATACACCTGACACGATTCTGGCATGATAACATTATCCATTTATCATGGAAAGTGAATGTTGTATCAGTTGCAATATATTAATTTACCAGACAAATCTTGAATTACAAGACATCACAGATGATATCATCGTTTAAGTAGAAATTTTCTTTTAATAAACATGCCATTTTGCCAAACAAAATTGAGGGCGTTTTGGTAAGATAATTTCTATTCTGAAAAAAAGTGGGGGCGCTTTTGACCTGTTTCCCTCAAGTACGACCAAGGCTTGAACATAATGACACACAAGTGGTGTGTTGAGTCTCGCAGATATTACATGTACCTGTATATATACAGGTACATCTAATATCTGCAACAAGACGTGACAAGAGGCTGAGTGAAGATGAAGGGGAGTGGAGTGCTGAGGATGAGGAGAACGAACTGGAGGAGCTCCAAACAGAGCCTAATAATTTTTTTCATTACTTTCTTTCAATTAATGTCAGATTTGGTCAATTTACTTTCGGGCCAGTGAATATGTATTCGGGCCAATGAAATTCTCATGTGTACTGGTCCAAATGGCTTGTAAGTTCCAAATCCCAAAGTCATTGACTGTATATTGTTCCTTTTATGTAATTCTATTTTCTCGATACTGTAAACCAATCTATTTAGAAAACAAACTTACATGTATGCAGTCTGGTTTTAGTTTCATCATCTGTCTTGTCATTGGTACATGTAATGTAATATTGATGTGTAACCCAGGTGCTTCATGTTTTATTTTCCTTGACTGTCAAAAACTGGTGAAGTTCACATGCCATGGTTTATAAATAAGCATGTGTTGGTTTTGATGCCACTGTTTAGAAACAGAAAGAAAATACTCTTAGTTTAGTAAATCAAACTCAAAGGATCGGTTTTCATGTTATCTATGATCAGCATCGATTCTGATCATTCTGTTGAGATATTAATATTTCTGTGTCGAAAACTGTTAAAACCAGGATACAATCAGTGCAAATAACTTGTACATTACCATTTTCAAATTATGTTGAACTATATGGAAAAAAAAAGGTTGATACAAATGAAGAAATATAACTCATTAACTGGTTTTCAACTAGTACCATTCTAACATCACTTACGTTGTGAGTTTGATTGCCATTCATGCAGATGTGTACTTGATACAACTTATGGGGTAAGGTTTGTTAGAGACTTGTGAGAGGTTGATGGTTTTCTCCAAGTACTTTTCCACCAATACAAATTCAGGTAACTCTCCTTTACCTCAGTATATTAATGAGACATTATTTTGATTACAAATATGGATGAATACCTTTTCTATTTTCTTTCCAGGAAAAAGTTTGATAGATATTGATGGTTCTGAAAATCATTTAGAATGAAAATGCATACAGCAAATACGTTTTCATTACAAGGGACAGGTTTCAGTAATCTACAAAACCATTATAGGCCAGGTAATTAATAGATCGTTATATTATGACAAACAACAATTAAAATTAATCAATTGTTCTGACAGATAAGAATTGAAATATTTGACAATTGGCCTTGATTATATGATAGTTTTTGTGAATTGACATGATCTTCCTTTTATATTGTGAGTTAAATTCCCCCTCTTGGTCAGGGGTTCTTAATATAATTTGATGTTTATGATAGTGATTAGAGGCATTGATTTTCTCTCTCCCCTCCGATTTCCTCCTCCAATGAAACTGACTGCCAAGATATATTAAACTGAAATATTGTTGTTGAAAATGGTGTTTAACACCCATGATCTTAATTCATTTTTGTGGCATTTGGTTTTGTTCTGGTAAATCAAAAATAATTTATAGTGAAAGTAAAAAATAAGAAAGTTGGACATAATTATTAATTTGTCGCTCAATCTGTAAGACAAGATGAATACATAAAAAAATATTTTCATTTAAACTTCTTGAATATGAAAAAAAATACACCTAAATTGAAAGAGGAAATATGTAATATTTATACCACTGCTTTACAAATTAAACACTAATACAATCAAATGTGAAGTGCGAGATTGTTTAACCGTTTAATTCGGGAAACCGTGGTATAAATGATTTGTAATATGAAACCATGAAATAACACATCTAGATCAGTGATTTATTGCACGGCTCTCTAAGAGTAATAAAACTACAGCACAGATTTAAAGTGTACAATATCTGGTATCTGTGTGTATTATTACATAGCTCTTAGCTTTTGCTTACATTCTGGAATATAAACCATAAAGAGATCAAAGGAAAATAATGCATTCATGTTACAACTTTGTTATATTTCATTGTTATAAATTATAGAATACATTTATCATCTATAAAGGCTTACATTATGCAAATGTATTTATTTTGATAGAGTCCAGATCAAAAAATCATTATGCTGAAAACATGAGAAGAATTAGACAGATTCAAAGAACAAGCAAACAGAAAGAAAATGATACACATCAACCTGTCAAAGCGTTGTGGAAATCTGAGAAATACAGCACTGTCCAATCAAAGATTAAGGGAGATATTGAGGTAATCACATGATCAGTGCCGTGTCACATGACAACAGTAAATGGTAGATAGTAAAGTAACATCCGAAGAATTTTTTTTTCTTTTCTGATGTTAGTACACCAGTATTAAAAATAAACAAGATATGAGAGACCAGGATTTATGATAATAAACTTTTCTGTAAAAGTTTCATACTCATAATTAAAAAGAACCAATCTAAACACTGTATCCATTAAACAGTGTTATGAGTGGACACAATTTTGGAGTACAAACACGAAAATTGTACTCAAAAGTTTTATGACCATAAGGTCTTATGCTTTATATCAGTCAACATTTGTTGTTTTGTTCATGACAATATTGAGTAGTTTGACGTTAAACAACAATCACTCACTGACTCACTCACTGAGTAGTTTGAAACGACAATACATATATATTCTCCCTCAGTTGCCTGTGGGTTACGATATTTCTCCACTCAAGAGAGTTAAATTTAACATTTTAACCACAAGCCATCAGGCGAGTGGTTAAAATTTTTAATTTAACTCTCGAGAGTGGAGAAATATTGTAACCCTTATGGGTAACTGAAGGAGAATTTGTTTCTCCCATTATTTAACATGCACTTTATTTCAAAATTTGAAATTAATACGGGGAAAGGCATGAGACATTACAGATTACAGATTTTTCCACCACTGGTTCAGCGGGGTTAAAACGCCGTAAAAATGGGAGAAAAGGGAATTCAATGTAGGAAAGTCAAATGACTCATACACTCACATAGTGGTAGAGCAAAAAAAACAAAATAATATTGTTTACCTGTAGATATTTTAAAATATTTCCATTAAAACAATGAAAGTAGTTTTTACTTTTTTATTTTCATTTCTTTCAAGTGTTAAATAGAATTTTCTCTCATTTTGGTGTACTATGATAAAATAACATGCCTTTGAACAACACTACTGATAAATCCACAGAAAAATTTAAAAGAAAATTTTGGATTTGTATCAATAAAGATTTTTTTCTTAGATTAATTATAAATGCAAGTGTTTTTGTTACAAAATTATAAAAAAAAATAAACAAGTATCTATTTGCAATAGTAATTAGCTATGATTATTCAAATAATTGTTTAATTCAAAGTCTAATAAATTTTGGTTACCTAGCTGAAACACTGAGATACTAAAGGGGTAATCTAACTTAGTTTCCCTAGGTCACAATGCTTTAATTTTAGCACAGTGTTTTTTTACTACAAATACACAGTTTATTCAGGGGTATGTTTCTACAGATTTTACTGTACAAATGTATTTGAAAACAGAAAATTCATTATATTTTCTTCTTTTATTTAGAAAGAGCCACAAACTCCACGACCACATACTGCAAATTTCCTTAGAGCACATTCCAGAATGGGACCACCAGCTGTTCCTGTACAGAACAGACCATGTTCAGCAGAACCTCCTAAAGAGAAACTAACTATACCATTAGCTTTATCAGCTAGTGATGTAAGTACACTAATACTTTTATTATATGGAAAGCAATTTTAACATATTTTTCACGATCATTTACATCGATATCTTTTGTCAAAATATTAAAGCCACCATATAACTGAAATATAGTTGAAAGTGGTGTTAAATACCATAACCCTAACCCCTAAGATATTAAAGGCACATGCGTGGCAGAGTGGTCAAGGTTGTTCATTTCTAACCCTGCCTCTGGGTTTGGTTCACTAGTCAATTTGTTATAACTGTCCAGTTTTCTCTCCCCACCCAATGAAATTGATAGCCAATGATATAGCTGAACAATTGCTGAGAGTAAGAGTAAACTTTATCTCCAATTAAAGTAAGTCAAAGGGAAATAACTCCCTTTGCAGTAGTAATAAGCTCTATATACAACACTTGGTACTGGTGATGGTTCCTTACGCTCAGTCCACAGAGCTGGCCAGCTTAACTCCAGATGGCTGATAGGGGGTACCCTCTTGATAGGGAGTTGTCAGGTTACAATATGTAAAGCCTGACCATGGACCACAGTGGGTAATGTGTTCCCCCTCCCCCTACCTCGGATGTATGTTAAGCAACCAACAAATGAGCAAAATCTATTTACAACAAATAACTTAAATACTTTGAAGCAAAATTATTGATCCCATTGATTTTGAAATCTCCAGGTTCAACTACAGTTTAGAAAATATTTATTTTTAGTTACACTACTGCATGTAAATGGAAAGTTAATTCTTGGCATGCTATTTTTCAATTTGTTGTTTTTTTCAGTTTAGGGTGACCAGACATAACTTTGACTTTATAAAGGTAAATGGAATTCAAGCAAGAAAATCTAAGATGTTCAAAAGCCCAAGTTTAACAAATTTAGATGAACTGAAGAAAAAACAGGAAGAAGAATTACAAAGATATAAAAAGGGAGTTGTACCTAATTAGTAAGTATGAAAAGAAAGTTTAAGAAGTGGGTTAGGGTTATGGTGTTTAATGCCACTTTCAACAATATTTCAGTTATTAAAGTTTAAACAATTATGATCAACTATGCAACCGATATCAACAAAACAAACAGTCACCTCTCACCTCAGATGTTTGAACACAAAAAAAGACCACATCTTTTGTTGATGGAAACCCAGGTCTTGGGACAGGTAGACAAATGTACCATGGTTAAACTGATGACATGTGTCCTATGATATTTTGAACCCTGAAAAATTTACCTTAGGTTCAAAATACCATTTTACACAAGTTAATAGAATCCCAGCTTTTTTGTAATAAATTCAAGTCATTTTTATTACAAAGCTACAGCATAGGTCAACAAATATTGATTCAGTCTTTTAAATATTTAGACTGTACTCTTATTCTCAAGCAGGAAGAGATGAGTTTTTGTATTGAACTGTGTCTTTGATTTATAAATAGTTGTTTTATTTTTTCATGACATGAAGAAATTGATTCTTTTTCTTTGTTTTTACTCAGATAATTTAGTAGCTCTCCTGTAAAATGTTAAAGGTCTATTTATTACATTGCTAAGGCTGGGGGTGGGGATTGGGTCCGTAAAACTAGTTTAACCCCACTCCTTTTTATTGAAGTGCCTGTACAAAGTCAGGAGAGTGGGTGGTCATATAAGGATATTGATTTTGTCTCTTTCTGCGATTTTGATATTGGATTTTGAAATTGTTCCGACAGTGTTGCATTTTTTGTTTTTATTTTATTGCTGCATTTTTTTTTTCTATCTGAAAGTTGTGATACATGTATCAGGTAAACTTCAATAATTTTTAATTTATTTTATTCAGTCTTGTAACCCGTAAAGTACAGTGGAGAAAGGAAGAAGAAGATAGAATAGCTAACACACCTGATCCAGCCATGCCACCAGGTCATAAAGTTTTACCAGAAAATGAAAGAATGCAGACGTTAAATTTGTTAAAAGAAAGTAAGTCAAATTATTTTATAAATAATCCAAGCAGTGATTGGTATGAAAATGACGACTATTTCTATGAAAGGAAACCTCACTAAAATGTTCTATCATCAAACAAATCAAAAATGTTTAAATATTGATTGATTTGTGTTAAAATCAATATGTTAAATATACAAATATACTGCAAATATGATTGACCTATAAATTTCCACAATTAAAGACATAATATACTAGTAAATTATTTACTTATAGTATTTTCATCACTTGTGTGTAAAACACACTTTTTATACCTAAAAATGGTTGAGCAGCCAGAATGAAAATTAAACAAAAATACATTGTAAAGGATATATAAAGTTATAAAATGGGTCATGGAAAGAATGTGTATTATACACGAGTGCACACTATACAGTACAAATTATGGTATAGCAAATATGATTGTTACTTTGTTTTAGGAGAAGCAGATCTGATGAAGAAGTTGTCTGCCCTTCCTTTACGGATGGATACGTTTAGACTTCGGACAGAAAAACAGGAATTGGAAGCCAAATTAGCAGAAATTGACGAAGGAAAGAAAATCTTCTCTCGACCAAAAGTTTTTGTTAAGATTGACAGCTAATGCAATATTAGCTTCTTAAGTTTAAAAAACAAACATATAACTGCCAGTTATTTTTAGAATGTTGAGCTAAATAATTATGGCAATTTTGTGGAACTTTCTTCTTGGTGGAAAGTAGATAAATTCCTATTTAGCTGTTGTTTTCCTATTTAACTGTCAAGTAGTGAAAATTCTTATTATGAATTGTGAGGAAATAGATTATATGATTCTTTACTACTGAAATTAAATCACTTTGACATTCATATATTAATATACTGATAAAATATTGAAATTTTCAGGATATCATATTAAGAAATTTTTGACTTGTCTATAACAGATATTGAATAAAGAATAAATAAAATATAAATAAAGAAATAATTTTACACATTAGGTTAAGAAAATAATTTCTGCGTATCTGCTAACAGACTTGATTATATGTGACAAGGATTTTACTTTTTAACTGCTTGTCCTAAATGGCAATAACAACTTTAGGGTTTACGTCTAAAAATTAGTGTAGGTAGCAGACCTGATTTTCATCCGCTTTAAAGCGGAATTCTGCTTTTGTTATTCCGGATTTTACCGTTACGATTCCTTTTTTATAGTATATTCAATACTTCCGATTGCCGATTTCCACTTTTTTCAATTTTGTTGTCCTCGTAAAATCAGGTCTGAGGTAGGGTTAGCAGAAACCCATTTTTTTTTACATTAAGGCACATGTTATAAATTTAAGAATATATATATATCTGGGAACATAATTTTGATGCTTTAGTTATTGTTTTCTTGATGAAGTTTGTATGTAATTTCACAGATGTAGAATATGTGTTATGATTCCTTTTATGTTATTTGATCTTTTTCCCCCCATTTCTAAATCTTTGCCACTACGATATAACTGAAATATTATTTAAAGTGGCATTAAACACCATAAAACCAACCAACCAATCTAAATCTATGTATGCAATTTTTAATGTACTATTATTAATTTTGGATGTAACCATAGAAACATGACTTTTTAATGGTGTCAAATTTTATTATTCAGAAATTGAATTAATGATAGTGCAAAGTACATGCACAACTTAAAAATAAAAATGGACAAAAAAAATATCTGGATTTTTGTCAGTTTAGTTCTACACCTATTCATGAAATTACTGATATCCAAAATAAAAACAAATGGAATAACATTTAAACTTTTAGATTAGAACATTTACCACAATTATAGTTGGGGGCCGTCTTAGTCATGATAGTAAATCTAACTACCTGTGAAATCAGTGCCTATTATCACTTGTGAGTTCGAACCCCGTTCATAGCGAGGTGTACTCAATACAACATTGTGTGATAAAGTTTGTCAGTGACTTGCGACAGGTCGGTGGTTTTCACAGGGTACTCTGGTTTCCTCCACCAATAAAACTAATCACCACAATATAATTGAAATATTGTTGGAAGTGGCATTAAACACCATAACCCTAACCCTAAATAGGAATCAAATTAATTGGAAATTGTTAAATCCTAATTTTAATTTGTTCTATTTCATCTTTATTCATCAAAACAAAATGAACAGTGATCAAAGCATTAATTAATAATGACTGACACGTTATTTTAGGATGGTGTGACCACAAATAACATGTTGTGTTGTGACTCTCAATTTTTGTCCTTCTGACAGTTACGTGTATTGTCAATTAACGCAGATATTCTGAGTTTTTTTTAGAGGTGAAACAAAGTGTTTGTAATTCTGCGTAAATGGAGATTTAACTGCTTTGATGTGTTCTACACTATATTTTCTGTATATCCATTATTACATTTTATGAGCTTATTCAATGCAGTAGTCCCCCTTTTATAAGGCCACCCTTCTTATAGTTCCAGATTTCACATGAATTGAGATAGTAAAATACTACTAAAATGTCCCCCCCTCAAGAGAGGCCATGAGTCGTCCCTCTTATTGAGCCTAAAATATTACTAAGATGTCCCCCCTCAAGAGAGGCCATGAGTCGTCCCTCTTATTGAGCCTAAAATATTACTAAGATGTCCCCCCTCTTATTGGGCCTAAAATACTATTAAGATGTCCCCCCTCAAGAGAGGCCATGAGTCATCCCTCTTATTGAGCCTAAAATATTACTAAGATGTCCTCCCCTCAAGAGAGCCTCCATGAGGCATCCCTCTTATTGGGCCTAAAATACTATTAAGATGTCCCCCCTCAAGAGAGGCCACGAGGCATCCCTCTTATTGAGCCACTTTTTCATTGTAGGAGGGGTGGCCTTGTAAGAGGGGAGACTACTCAGTACTGCAGTCCAGATGTTATGACTTGGTGTCAAAGTAGATTATTATTGATTGTATTAGCTTTTAAGCATTGGTAACACAACTATTCTCTTTTTCCAAAAATGATTTCATATCTGTATTTCAATTATGCAGATATACATTGTATGTATAAACTTTTATTCTGCTTGGTTTTTTGTGTCTTTTTTTCATGTCATACAAATTGTGGTATCTGTCACATTTTAACAAAAAAATTGCAATATCACCTATAATTTAAATCTATAGATTTTTCAACTGGGAATGCTTGAATTTCATTATATGGCTTTAGACAAATCTATATGCACACTTTATTAAGTAGCAATAAAACGTTCTTTAGTTAGGTAGAAATTGTTTTCTGAAATTGTCGGAAAGGTCATTGATGGTAACTTGTATGTACAAGAGTGAGTACTGTACACATCCATTGATGTTCATTTATCAAAGAACGAAGGTGTGTAATATACACAACCATTTGCACTAGATGTGGCCAATAAAGATAACATTTTGTCTATCACAAATTGTTGTACAAGTACTAGTGATTTGTGCTTGATAAATGAATTTGAGCTTTGTTGAACATTACATTTAAATTGTATTTATTATGAAGATTGTAAGAAACAATTTCTTTTTATTCTGTGTACATATTTATTTTTTTAATATCTAATTTATAGATTTATAAAAAGCAATATATCATTGTTACATTACTTGTGTTTATTTGTTATTTTTCCTGTACAAGAAACCGTGTCTGTGGTGTAATGGTTAGCACGCTCTCCTTGAGTGTGGTAGATCATGGGTTCATCGGTGGTGTAATGGTTAGCACGCTCTCCTTGAGTGTGGTAGATCATGGGTTCATCGGTGGTGTAATGGTTAGCATGCTCTCCTTGCATGTTGTAGATCATAGGTTCAATCCCTGATCGGATCAAACTAAAGACTATAAAATTGGTATTTGTTGCTTCTCCGCTAAGCACACAGCATTAAGGAGAAAGGGCAAAGACTGGTTGGCTTGAAATCAAGATAATGTGTCCAAGTGGAGCGACATATCTACTAGTGGACTGTTGTTTCAGTGAGCTAGCACTACAAAATCCAACTAAGCATGTTGGTCTAGTACAAAGCAGACCTCATCATCATCCCATTGAAAATTAACTTGTTCTCACCATGATATAGCTGAAAAATTGTCTAGTTGGCATTAAGCAACAATCACTCACTCCTGTATAAGCTCTACAGTTACTAAAATCTTCTCTCTTGCAATGACATGCTTTGACATCAGCAGAGCATTATAATCATCATAAGGGAATGTCGTGGTCATTATCGTATGATAGTTGGATTCACAACTACCTATGTAATCCATACCTATCACCACTAAATTTGTGAGTTTGAACTCCACTCATGGCGAGGTGTGCTCGTTACAACATTATGTGATAAAGTTTGTTAGTGACTTGCAACAGGTCGGTGGTTTTGGTTATTGGTGTTTATTGGTGTTTAGATGTCTGAAAACCTAAGGTGTGTATTGGGATATGAACCCAAGTTGTGTTGGCCAAGACCCCTAGACATGGATAGATGTCTGAAAGCCTAAGGTGTGTATTGTGGCACAAACCCAAGTGAATGGCGTAAGGTCTATGGTCAGAAGTCGATGACCTTACCCATGTTCCTCCAATTAAAACAAAAACAACTCCAAAAAAATAAAACAATATATTTTATTTTAAAAATATAAATATCTCCCAACATTTTGTGACTTGTACTTATATTACTAGCTTAGTACAGCTATAATAAATTTTAAACTACTGCAGTTGGTATAAAATACATGCTGTGTGATTTCATAATAAATTCTTCATTGAAACAAAATGGCATGCAATACTTCAATTTCCACTATGATTATATAATATTTATACACTTTTCTTATGTTTTCGACTTATAATTTTAAGTAGTGGGTAGGTAGGTTAATAGGATATTTAGGGTTTTTTCTCTCAAAAATGTTTAAAAGAAAATATTCTAAAAATAGAAATTATCTTCTGAATATGTTCAAATTAAAACAATCAGTCTAAATATAACAAAATACTATTGTTATAACTTATTGGTGCTTAACACCACTGTCAATACTATTTCAGTTATATTGTGGCTGTCAGTTTATTGATGGAGGAAACTAGAGTATCCAGAGTATCAGTATACCACTGACCTGATGCAAGTCACTTTAGAAACTTAATAGGAATAAAAATGTGCCATATAAAATCCCATAAAATAATCAGCTAGTATCGCTTAGATCCCCTCAAAGGATGAATCCCTAATAAGTCTACTTAGAATTGTGAAGGGACAAAAATACCACCATCAGAACAGTTCCAAAATCTAATTTGAAAATCGTAGAATCAGAGACAAATTTGATATTGCTAACACACTTAAATGATTGGTTATCATATTTGTACTTTTTTTTTTACATGTAACGATATAACTGAAATATTGTTGACAGTGGCATTAAACACCATAAGTAGTTGTAGTATGTGATGTTTTTAACACTTAACAATAAGAAAAAAAAAGTCTAAATGTGAAAAAAGGGGAGGAGAAGGAAATAGGTGTCCAAAAAATACTGATTTCCTATAAAGCAAAAAAAAGTAAATCCACATTCCTAAAATTAAGATTTGACATTTTCAATAGGCATCTATCCTGAATTCTGTACAAAAAGAAGGTAATTCCTAGATTTCAGGGGGAAAAAACCAGATCCTCCCATTCAATAGTAAATCTATACCAAATGAAGATTACAAATGGGTAATTATTTATCACAAAACAAACATCACACACACATATATCAAAAAAGATTTTGTGAAAAGAAGCATTTCAGTGACTTGCAACATGTCAGTGGTTTTCTCCTGGCACTTTGGTTTCCTCCACTAATAAAACTGACTGCCACTATATAGGTAACTGAAATATTGTTGATAGTGGTGTTAAACACCATAACCCTAACCTCCTCAAATTATCACATGACAAAAATAATTAGAAAAATAGTAATTAATTATGTAAAAAATAATACAATTAATTACCTTAGTAACCATACTTGTATAATAATCAAAAAAGTACCTGATTTTGTAGAAACATGATTTTTTATCAATAAAAAAATTATGAAATTTTCGAAATCTAACAAATAATACATTTCAATCATAAAATCATATCAATATTCATATTTTCAAATGATCCATCTTAATAGATTATAGTTATAAATAAAAAGAAACATTGCTCAATAAAATCAAAAAATATCACATATGAATAAATGTTCTCAATACCACTTGATGTTAAAGTTACACACTTATCTGGTCTTAACGTCATAAAACTTTTAAAATACAATTTTTGTAAGGCTGGATTCATATTTAGCTTTAACCCTTTAAGATTTAACTAAATACTCTGTCAAGATTGTCCCTATGTTCATTTTGGTAACAGAATACAATTTACCATTACGTAATATAAATCCGTTACTGTTTGAAAGACAGAACGAAACAGAAGAGAAATAATTCATGAAATCTAGCAACAATTTCTGTTATAACATTTCCATTATAAGTTACAAAATAAATAGACAACTTGATTGATCGATTGATTTTTGCTTAACATATTTTGAGCAGTACTTCGATAATCTCGATTGACTTGTGTGCATTGAATTGGTTGGTGATGGTGTTTAATGCCACTTTCAACATTATTTCAGTTATATAGTGGCAGTCAGTTTTATTGGTGGAGGAAACCAGAGGACCTGGAGAAAACCACCAACCTGTCGCAAGTCACTGGCAAACTTTATCACATAATGTTGTACACCTCACCCTGATCAAGATTCGAACTCACAACATCCGTGGTGATAGGCACTGATTGCATAGGTAGTAAATCCAACTACCATACAATCACCGCCACGACAGCCCCTGTGTGCATTGAACTCGTCTTTAAAAAATAAAATATAAAATTACATTTACCTCTTCATCACTGAGGTAATAGGTCAAAACTACCCTTCTAAAATTTTTGTAATAAAGTCCACTTTATGAACATTTATTTTGCTATAACTAAAGCCAGGAAAGTTTGTGAACATACTAAACAATTTGTAATAAATATATCCTTGATTTTCTTTTGGCAAAAAGTACAAAATAGATCAAATCAAAAATATAATTCAACCATTAATGCCCAAGAGACCCTGAGACAAAAAATTATATCACTGATTTTCTCTCCACAAAAATCATAAAATAAATCAAAATAGAACTCAAACCATCGATTCGTAAAACCCTGTGAATGCATGAAAAAACCCAGTGTCTAAAAATAGGTGATTATTGTACCTCTTGTAAATTTCTGTAGTAATATTTCTACTAACGATATTTGGCATATAAAACAAAGTATCGATGATTGGTTAATTTTCCCTTAGATCTTTACACATGATAATACCTGTTTAAGGTGGTACCTAACACTACAGGGAGATAACTCTTTAAAATCAGTTGAACGTTTTAATCATATGATGTTTGTATGCAGATTTCAAGCATCTCTGATCAAAACCACAGAGAGAAAATCTGCTATGTGGCTATTGAATTTATAGCTCTGAGTCTGTTGGTTGGAATTTGTTAAAATTTTGATATTTATTACAGTGGATATATTCAAACACACTGCCAAAAAAATAAGTAAATTAAATGAGCAGATCAAATTTTACCTGAAGTGTATGGTACCACCTTAATGTCAAGCAACAAACATGATACAGACATATTGTTGTTGATTTCTTACATGATGTTATATTGACAAATCCTAGATAAACATACTATCATTGATATGTCTAGCTGGAAATAGAATTTTCATCACATTTCCCACCTCAGGCTTGGCCTTTGATGTGATATTACTCTGAGAAATCCATTCTCGAAAATCAAATCAATGACAGAAAATATATATAACCTAGGTAATATAACTTTACCATTGATCTTTAACTATGATTTCATTATGACAATCAGTATAATAATCTCAATAATGTTGACGTCATCCTATAAATTGTGAAAATATTTTCACATATTACTAACTGCTGACGATATTCATATAATAGTCTTGTGCTTACCATTGACCTTGTCTTCCATCCTGGCCAATTTGTTTCTCATAGTCAAAGCTTAGCACAAACATTTATATTATTATACATTATACTGACTGTTCATTATGCTTAGCAACTGATACTAGTATACTATACTACCTAAAAATGTATTATTATTATTATAAAGAGTGATTTAATCACCTTTAAATGTACACTGTCTTTCTATTCAATTTAAAATAATTAGAAAACTTCATCTCTGCAATTCCAACATGTGATGGCACTAATAGAATTAAACATTCCAATGATTCAAGCATTTTGGTGATTGTGAATCTTGCTATACTATGCCTCAATGAAAACGTTCAAATGATTCAAGCATTTTGGTAATTACATACGATTGACAATAGTAGAACCTCCCAATGCCATACTAGCCTCAATAGTATTAGTACAATTATTATTATAGAAACTTACAGGAAGTATAATAATATTATATAAATATACATACATGTATTAAGTATAAAATCTATATCAATGTAAACATATAATAACATTTTGAAACACAGCGTAAACAAAATTACTATTGCACTAATTAACATATAAAGAAAATTGAAGCAATTGACATGTTGTCTCTTACTACTTCACCAATTCATTTTCTTGTAAAATTTTCACACAACAGTACAATTCATTTTCTTGCAAAATATTCACAAAACAGTGCAATATATTATCTTGCAAAATATTCACACAACAGAACAATTCATTTTCTTGCTAAATTTTCACACAACAGTACAATTCATTTTCTTGCAAAATATTCACACAACAGTGCAATACATTATCTTGCAAAATATTCACACAACAGTGCAATACATTATCTTGCAAAATATTCACATGACAATACAATGTATTTTCTTGCAAAATATTCACACAACAGTACAATTCATTTTCTTGCAAAATATTCACACAACAGTGCAATTCATTTTCTTGCAAAATATTCACATGACAATACAATGTATTTTCTTGCAAAATATTCACACAACAGTACAATTCATTTTCTTGCAAAATATTCACACAACAGTCAAATGTATTTTCCTGGAATATATTCACATGATTGTGCAATTTATTCTCTTAAAAAACATCCTGCACCTGTTTTTCTGAAAATGATTAGTAATCACTTGGTATAATCTATTTGAAAATTAAAGGAAAGAATTTCATAAGGAATTTAGAGGGAGAAAACCCATTAAAATCAGACTTAAAAATAAAAATTTGGGGAATTGGTCCTCTTAAACTGCTGAAATAGTAAGAGGTCAAACATATCTGTTGGAATACTCCAATGGTAAGACAGGAATTTTCTTTCAAAATAAGATTTAAAATAAATAGGTTGTCATTTTGGACATTGATCCCGTTTTGCTATCCTTTGACTCTTTTTATCCCAGGAACTATAAGAACTAGGTCAAATCTGTTTGATGCATGGATTTTCTAAGCAATCTAAATAAAGAACAACTGGGCTCAAGTATTCAAAATTTTAGGTGTTGGCCCAATTTTGACCCCCTTATATCTTGATAATAGTAAAGCCATACAAAATATGTTAGCATACTACATAAAGAAAATTTTATAAGGAGCATAATGAAAAATAATATCAAAATAGGTTAAAAAATAAATGCTGCACATGAAAAAAAACCTGAAAACGTCCCTTTTGGCACCTTAGTGCTTTTTGCTTGAAAACGGGTAAGGCTAGATGCCTATGAATCAATCTGAACCTGCATTCTGTACAAAGGATCATTATGTTAAAATTTTAGAAGGATTTTTGTCTACAGGACAATGACAGACTCATACCATTTTACGATCATAAATCTTTTACAGTCGTATAAAAACTAGACATGTACAATTAAATTCAATACATCTATACTTCTACAATGGCGCCAACAAGTGTACAGATGTGAAATATAACACTGACTTCTAAGCAAAATATTTTTTTTAAAAGATATCGACAAGTTTGGAAAGGGAAAATTGAGAGGCGAGAAACAATCTATTAAATATCCAAATATGGCACACCACAACTTCGTCAAAAAATAACGAGACAGACATATGTAAAAAGGTATATCATAACATATCTGTCACAGACAGATGTAACAAAAAAATAACATGGAATGTTCAATGAAGTAACAATACAAATTCACAAATATGAAAATCTCAATTAGGTAAATCACTATAAATATCTACATTTTATTGGATATAAATCATTTCTCTTTCCACATGTAACTTTTGTCTAAGGGCTGTTCCATTTAAGTCTACCTGGGATGGGGGAATGCCATTTGTTTTTCTTTTTCTGTTAGTTGTGGGGGTGAAACCATATTTTTTTTATGTTGGGTGGGTTTTTTTTCTATTGGTGGG
>MJUT01061220.1:0-11476 GCA_002080005.1 Gigantidas platifrons
CAAGTTTCAAGCTTCAAAATTATTTATTTCTCATAAATCGTTATACATATTCATAATTTAAACGCATGCGCGTAAATGACGGTGTATTTACAGAAATACACGAGATGGATGCCTTTTACCTGAAAATAACGACATTTAAAGTAAAACATTATGAAAAAAATATTTTTTTCTGATAAATACCATCATTTTCTACCAAATGAGTGGTCATTTCGGTAACATTATTGGTAATTTCGGCAACTTTTTTGGTAATTTCAGCAAATAGTGGTAATTTCGGTATTTATTTGCACCGCGCATAGCAACGTAAATCAAGGCGACCTGTCGTAAAATTTAATAAAAATAATTTCGTTCCTTAAAAATTTTTGAATTTGATTGAAAATTACCAGAATCACTCATAAAATCATATTTTGATATCATATTTATTAAAAAAAGAAAAAAAGCTTCTCATTTCAGTTTGATTGCTGCAATATATTTTGCTTCCGTTTTATAGTGACCCGGACACGGGGCAGAAGTCAGAAAGAAAATATTAAAAAGAAACTGTAATCGTGATAAAGTGGACTGCTTTTCATGAATACTGTAATGTAGATCTGCATATTTACAATCTGATCTTCGTTCTGGTAGCTTATGAAGGAGTTTCACACTGATTCCACACAACAGAAAGAGAGGACTGAAAAGGGGGATTGAAAAGTTGGAACAAGTGTTTTTGTTTTTGTGTTGCTGACTACCGTAGGTACAATTTATACTTTATCGTCTGCAGTAATCTTGCAATATCTGAAATACTTCTATCAGGAAGATTCACAAAAGAACAATCTTTTTCTGGAGTAGATAATTTGAAAAACACCAACAGCTCCATTTCAGACCCCCTATCAGTGACAGACCTGATGACACAAATTATGTCCTAGACCACACATATGCGTTACCGATTGCAACTCAAACATACATAATAGATATATTCTGAAATTGAGGTCGACACTGAAGTGGATGAAGTTCAAAATGAAGTCCTATTTGATTACATCCCATCTGATCTTTCTCCATTAAGCCAGTGTCGGTTCATACATGTAGTGATGTACATGATGTAGTGGACTTAGGTTACATGGCCTAGCAGTTAAAACACTCAATTTTGTCAATCAACCCTTCATGTCTATAATGCCATATACCTTGAGGATTTTCAGGCTTGATGTATGTTCAATATCCTGGATGTGGCCATGTGGCAAAAATCAAATTAGGGAAAACTCATCATGCAAAATGTGGTGGAAATAATAAGAGAGGAATTGGAACTTTTGACATTGATACAAAAACTGCAACAGGTGCATTTTATTCATGTGGTATCAGAATTAGATTGTGTCATAGGGGCCCAGGTGGCTCAATGAGTTATGTCGTTGGATTTAACAACTCATACAAGCCTATCACCAATACGGCGTGGGTTCGCGCCCGGATTTGTAAATTACAAAAAGGGTGCACTCGACTCGCAGCCGCATGTGATAAAGTTTACCAGTTGCTACCCATGGTCGATGGTTCTCTCCGGGTACTCCGGCTTCCTCCACCACTAAAACCGGTCACCATGATATAGCTGAAATATTGTTGAAAGTGACGTTAAAACACAAAAAATCAATCAATAAACTTTTTACCTAAGAATTGATCAAATGATTGCAATAAATTAGTTCTTTTTCTACAGCAAACTTGAAAACTCACTATCAAATAAATTAAGAAAAATCTCTGATTATACTGGTAAAAAAAGGTTATATCATAGTTCGATAGTGATGCAAGAAACATATTATGTTACACAAGGGTGCTGATAGGTTATCTGTGAACAGCAAATGTTACTTTTGTGAATCGTGACAAAGACCCCCCTCCCCATTAGCCCATATACTTTGATCAGTATAACAAATATTTTTTATACTCCCATTGAAATATTAAATAAACCTTTTTTTATTCACATCAACATACCAATTACAAGATTGTCCTTACTAAGTAAAATAGATCAATGGTCCTATATGTAAATTAACATTATGTGATATTATTATTGAACATTTTGGTATTATTTTAACCAACATACATGCACAGAACTTAATAAGAGTTCTTTAAGAATATTGATATCAGTGGTGGGTTCAAAGTGGTCGTTTGGAGTAAACTTTATGATTTAGTCTGTGTCTTCCTCATTTATGTTAATTTGGATATCCACTTAAACTAGTCAAAACTAAAAAAACAGTTTTCAACAAATCAAATACACATGTGGCGGGAGCTGATTTAGAATATTATGCAATTTTATGGACTGCCTTTTTAGGCATGAGGTCCATAAACTTTTTTTGTATTAGCACATGTGGAATAGTCTCAGTAATCTTGTGGCAAGGAACATTTTGATTAATTAGTCATGGGAAATAGTGCTGAATAATTTGTAATGTACATAATAATTAATTCAAGGACTGGCCTGAGAACAAAACAAAACACTACTAGCAGATTTAACATTTATATTAATAAAAGAATATCACTTTTGAATTAATATTATTATTCCTGTACAATGTATTTATATACTGAAAAACATATGAAAATTCAGGGTAAACAATTATATGTATCCATGTAGTCAGTACTTATATAGATAAACATGACTGAACTCATAGAGTATGGCGAAAGTATGCAGTTCCTGAAAGTTATAGTGCATGCTAACGCCAGACTAACAATAAAAGAGGCAACAGAACCACCAACCTTTGGCAGGTAACTGACAAAACCTATCATTACATAAACTCGAGCACCCATTTTTGTTATGAACAAAGCAGGGATTGAACTCATACCATAGACGTAATTGACTGAGCGTCAACAGTATTCGTATTTAAACTAGCGACCTAGACTATTCGGCCACCTAAGCCCCCACTAGCCGTTTCTAAGCACAATTTCATTACAATCCTTGAACACAGCGTAGTTTTATAGGAATTAGCTTGTACAGTACATAGGCGCATTTTTTTATTCAAATGCTTTTGAAAAAAAACAATGGTTTCAGGCATTTATTTCATATTCCAATAAGGTAAAAATAAGTTTCAAATGTACACACATAAACAAAATTCAACCAAATAATGTTTGCATAAATTATTGCATAAACAAGACTTGATTCTTAAAATCTGTGCCCCCCAAAAAAGTTGAGTCACCTAGACCAAAAACTCAAAAGCTGCAGATAATTGTTCCTTATGACAAAAATAGTCTAATCCTCACCAGCTTAACATTTTTCTTTCAAATCTGAAAATGTTTGCTCATCATAAGCTTGTTATTTCAATAATAACAAGCATTAATTCTCAAAATCCGGCCATAATTTCCCATGAAAACTAGAATTGTTTCAGAGGACTAAAACCCATGTCTCCCATTCATAAAACTGCAATCATGATGGTACGCAAGACACTGTCTCATCATTATACAACCACATACCAAACATCATTAACCTATCTAAAAAGGCAAAAAGTTATTGCCCAGACACAAAACACTATAAAAATATGAATTATTTGACCTTGAAGTCAAAGGTCAAACTGAGGTCGCGATGAAGCACGACACACTCACACTGTCTCCACAGGGACTCGGTTAATGGACATATTTTTTTTAATGATTTTTTTTAAATTATTTTAGTGTTTTTTCCTATTTACTGTCTGCTTTTATTAAATCATTATCGTTAGCACCTGGATTTTCATGTTTACAGTCAATGTGCAATATACTATCCACATTCATATACTAAAAAAACCTAAAGGGATCTAAGTCACCATTTTTAAATTCCTACCCTTCATCGAATAACAAATTATTAAAAATACTTAGGTGTGTCTCCAAACCTTCCCATAACGCTCATTCTCTTCCTAAATGATTCATCTATCACAAACATGTATCGATTTTCCAATGCAATGCACCCTTACACAGACATCGTTTCGTTCAGGTGGAAAAATTCTAATTTCCCGGTAAATAGGAAAAACACGTAAAATAATTTAAAAAAATCATTAAAAAAAATATGTCCATTAACCGAGTCCCTAGGACTGTCTCATGATTATACACCTACATACCAAATATCATTAATCTATCTTAAAAGACAAAAAAGTTATGACTCGGAAACCATAACACTTCAAAAATATCAATTATTTGACCTTGAGGTCAAAGGTCAAGGACAAAATGTGGTCATCATGGTACATGACACACCCTCTCATGATTATACACCTACAGACCAAATATCATTGATATATCTGAAGAGACAAAAAAGTTATGGCCCGGACAGATAGTAAATTTGCAAATCCATTCAGATTTAACAAATAGTTAACTCCCTTTTTTGTCTATTTTCTTGTATAATTTTACTTATATCTTTTTTATTTGGACGGTGACCCACCAATTTTTTTAATTTATCATTTTAAGAAACATTTGGACCATTCAATTACAAAAAATCAGACAATTCTATGGATTAGAAATGGACATTTTCATCAAATAAATGCATCCAATAACGTTTTTTCCTTCATTGTCGATATACATTTTGCCCTAAAATGCCATTTCCCCCTTGAATTTTCACATTAAAATTCTAAGCTTGGAATGCCGGTGACCCCCATTTTTTTCATCTTTTTATTTGGAAGGGCATATTACAAGAGAGTTTTCTTTAAAAAATCAAAAACAATCTATGGATCTACCTTAAAACAATCGAATTGAAATTAGATCTCATTTCATCTCATTTTATTTAATGTGTTTTAAGATAACAAATCTTTCAAGCAAAATTAAATTAAAAGGACATGACATGACTTTTGATTACTTTTTGCTTACCTGGGCGTCTAATATATTTTGTCAACAGGCGAGTCAAACAATAAAGTATTAAGTTATTTTAAGAAAAAGGACATGACATTGTCATATACATGCATATAATCTTATACTCCCTTTATTAACAGAAATGAGTATCACATCACATTCATCAGCATACGATCAAGGTCAAATATTTGAAAGCCAAAAAATGTAAAAGTCTTCGGGTGCAATAAAACCAAGCGGCTTGTACATAGAGCCAAAATATGCCAATGTTACCTATACCTAAAGGGGGGAACCTTGGTTTTATATGCATATGTTTTACTCTTAGCAATTTAATTCTAAAAAAAAATCTTATTTCTTATCATAATTGTAGTAGAACACCTATATAGGCAGTCTCTGATGTATAATCCCTTGTAAATATTGCATGTAAGTTTTACTTACGCCTAAAAGCCAATAATAGCAAAAGAGAAGTGATCAAATAAGAAAATCGTTATATGCATAATTCTTGCTTAGGGAACGACCATTTAACTTGAAAAGGGGGGGGGAGGGGAGGGGTTATGGGTTTTTCCTAAAAAAATATTCTGATTCCCAATGTTGCTGAAAAAAATATTCTGATTTTGGAGGAAAAAATATAATCTTATTCAGAGTTTTTGTCATATAACCTAATATTATATTCTGGGTAAAAAATTTCGCACTTTGCGCGACAAAAAAAAATAGTCTAACTCTCGTGTTGTCCAAAAAAAAAGTTTCTGAACGAAAAAAAACCCATAACCTCCCCTGCAAGTTAACTGGTCGGTCCCTTAAATAACTATTTTATACAACACCTGAATGTCAGTTTTAATTGTTAGGCATTGTTTGGAGAAATTATTGACACATTATGTGTATTAACTTTATTAATCAATCTAATCAGGAACTTCAGGGTAACATTGATTTTGAACAGTTACATGAGGGTATCAATACTTATATTCACAGGAGGAAATACTTTGTTGTATTAAAAAACCCGAAAAGAATACAGCTAATGGGGAAGATCATATAATAAACGAATATATCAAATCAACATCTGGTCTCTTCTTACCAATTGATGAGAATATATTTAATCTAATTTTTGAAACAGGCGTTTAACCAGATATTTGGCTGATAGGGAATATTAAACCGAGATATTACAATAAAAGGAATTCTTTTGACCTCAAAAACTGCCGTCCAATTACAATTCTTAGTTGTCTTGGCAAACTGTTTGCTGCTATTCTAAATGAAAGACTACGGGTGTTCCCAGAGGAAGTTTTTTTGCTAGAGGAAAATCAATTTGAATTTAGGAAATCATACTCGACTACAGACAGTATTTTCATACTATTTTCATTTTTCGAAATTCTAAAAAGTAAAAAGAAGAAATTATTTTGTTCTTTTTTCGACTTTGAGAAGGCATATGACACTGTTTGGAGAGAGGCACTGTAGTATTATCCTCTAATAAATGATATAAACGGGAAAATGTACTCTGTCATTTTAAACATGTATATATATATATAATGTTGTTAAATCTTGCATAAATCATAATAATTGTATATCAGATTACTTTTCTTGTGCTATGGGAGTGAGACAAGGTAAACATTTGTCACATTTTATGTTTGCATTGTTCTTAAACGACTTACAAAGCTTCTTGGAAAAGGAAAACCTATCAGGTCTTAAAACAATTTCAGAAAATATTGAAGAATATTAAACTTTTTATTTGAAACTTTTCGTTCTGTTGTATGCAGACGATATAGTTATTATGGCTGAATCACGCGAAGATCTACAAACTCAATTGAACGTTTTCGGCGAATACTGCCAAAAATGGAAACTGAAAGTAAATGTGGAAAAAACTAGAATATTCAATTTTTCTAGAGGACGGGCTCTTGTAGATGTACATTTTTCATTAAATGGATCTGAAATAGAAATTGTAAACGAATTTAATTACCTCGGAATACTTTTAAACAGAACTGATATTTTCAATAAAGCAATCACAAGGCAATCAGAAAAGGCAAAACAGAATATGTATGAAGTTTTAAAAAGAGTACGCACTCATAACTTATCTGTGGGATGTCAAATCGAACTTTTCAGAAATTCAGAAATTTTGGGATTTATCAAAAATATTGATTGCTTAGAAAAAATAAAATTAAGATTTTGTGAATTACTATAGAAATTATAATAATCGACACCAAATTATATGATTTATGGGGAATTGGGACGATTTTCTATCGAAATGGATATAAAAATAAGGATAGTATCATTTTTGGTCAGACTTTTTATTGAGGAAAGAAACAAAACTCGTGTACTTATCATACACATTTTATATAAGCTTTTCATTGAAGAAAATTTTCACTTCGTCTGGATTAAATATTTAAAAGAACTTTTCGATGAGGCTACTTTAGTATTTGGATAAATCAAGATATTCCAAATTCTAATTGGTTAATTTCGAGTATCAAATTAAGTCTGCATGATCAATATAAACAGGGTTGGTACTCCCTTTTTGAACACTCTCCAAAAACATTGAATTATAGACTAGCTAAATTTAAAATTTCGAATTTGAAAACTACTTTAGAATTTTAGAAGACAAATATAATTATACCCTATACAAAGTCAGAACTACCAACAATAAATTACCTATAGAACCTGACCGGTGGAATAAAATTGACCGTATCAATAAAAATATGTACAAAATGTGACAATATAACTATTGGAGATGAATACCATTACACAAATGGAATGTGAACATTTTTAAACTTTAGAAATAGGTTCATTTTTACAAATTTACGAGAAAGACCTAATATTCCTAAATTTAAACAAATCGTAAATGCTTATCAAAAACAAAATGTAGAAAAATTATGTACATTTACACAAAATATAAATACATCTTTTGTTCTCTAGGCTGTCTCTGTTGCATATACTGTATATATGTTTATCATATACTTGTAGATGATAAAGCTAAAAAAAAATTCCCTGTAATAAAACTTTGAGTTTTGTTTAGAATAATAAGAGGGGTCATGTTTATTTCACCCAGTTTCACAAGAATGGTCCAAGTGGGCTGATAAAGCAAGTTTATTAACTGCTTCCGAATATTATTACATGCCTTTCCGTCAATGTCCGTAACTTCACTTCGTGATATTCCGGGAAAATGTGTTTACAGACACAGCGGATTCAACTATTTTATAAAATATTTGCACAGAAAATTATTAACTACCAATTTCGCTCATATGATATTGAAAGTGCTTAAAAACGTGCATTTACTGGATTTGTATATTAAAAAAATAGGTTTCTTGTTCTATAACTATATACATGTATTTAATTATAGTCAAAATGACTAAACATTTTGGTACAAATCAGTTATTTCCTCTGTTGAACTGCTCGTTCATATATCATCCCTTGAGCCTATCGGCTCTCGGGCTGAAATCATGACCTTGTGCTGATAAAGGGTATGCTATAAAAAATGCCATGTAATAATATATGCTTATATCCATTTTGTATTTGTTATTGCATATTTATGTCTTCTCTGTGCCGATGCATATGGTTTATGAGAATAAAGATAATTGATTGATTGAAATACTCTGCCAAATGCATTTAAAATGTATTCATGTATATTGCTTATTTAAAGTCTAAACCCTTTTTTTGTATTTGATCGAAAACTGTTAAAATTATAAACATGATTAGATCAGTATTATATTTATAACATATTTACATCCATAGAGTTTTATTTAAAGGGAAAAAAATGTTAATTAAAATTTATTTTTATTTCACAAGGTAGAAGTTCAAGCCAATCTTAATAAGTACACACATATATAAAGATTATGTTGATATTCCATTTTTGTTTTTGTTTGTTTGTTTCTGTGAATTTGTGTCGGTCGGTGGTTGCTTTCTAACGTGCTTAGTTGGTATTTTTGTGATTGTTGGTCTTGATGAGGTGATATTTCAACCAATCAATAAATCAATCAATCAATTAAATTGACAGAGTCAAACTATTATGGTTAGTAGCTTTAAACGGTGATGAAGTAAACAGCCTTATGTCCGTGTTTTTGTTCCTTAACAGGGGAACTGGACACCATTATTGATGTTGACTGAAGATAGAATGTTAGCAGCACGATATATCACAGTTTTTCTGTTGTTTAACAGTGGAACTGGACACCGTTGTTGATGTTGAAAAATTGTAGAATGATATCAACACGATATATCACAGTGTTCCTGTTGTTTAACAGTAGAACTGGACACCGTTGTTGATATTTACTGAAAATAGAATGTTCGCGTATACATATATCACCGTATTTCAGTTATTAGTATTCAACAGCGAAACTGGACACCGTTGTTGATATTAACTGAAGATAGAATGTTAGCAGCAAGAAATATCACAGTGTTTCTGTTGTTTAACAGTGGAACTGGACACCGTTGTTGATATTGAGTGCAGATAGGATGTTAGCAGCACGATATATCACAGTATTATTTATTGCTTAAGAGTGGAACTGGACACCGTTGTGGATGTTGATTGAAGATAGAATGTTAGCAGCACGATATATTGCAGTATTTCTGTTGTTTAACAGTGGAACTGGACATCATTTTTGATGTTGACTGAAGGTAGAATGTTAGCAGCACGAAATATCACAGTGTTTCTGTTGTTTAGCAGTGGAACTGGACACCGTTGTTGATGTTGGATGAAAATAGAATGTTCGCATTTACATATATCACAGTATTTCAGTTATTAGTATTCAACAGCGAAACTGGACACCGTCGTTGATGTTGACTGAAGATAGAATGTTAGCAGCACGATATATCACAGTATTTTTTATTGCTTAAGAGTGGAACTGGACACCGTTGTGGATGTTGATTGAAGATAGAATGTTAGCAGCACGATATATTGCAGTATTTCTGTTGTTTAGCAGTATAAATGGACACCGTGTCGATGTTGACTGGAGATATGATATTAGCAGCACGATATATCACAGTGTTTCTGTTGTTTAACAGTGAAACTGGACACCGTTGTTGAATTTGACTGAAGATAGAATGTTAGCAGCACCATATATCTCAGTGTTTATGTTGTTTAACAGTGGAACTTGATACCGGTATTGAATTTGAATGACGATATAATGATAGCAGCACGATATATCACAGTGTTTCTGTTGTTTAACTGTGGAACTGGAGACTGTTGCTGAATTTGAATGAAGATAGAATGCTATCGGCACGAATTATCACGGTGTTTTTCATCACTTCATAGTGTAAAATCAATCGAACAGTCACGATCCTTGAAACTGACAAAAGTTATGACCTGAGTGTTAAAGGTTGCCACACTGTTTATATTACTGTACAGTGTAACAGGGCGCTGTCGTTGATACCTACATAGGATGCACCTTCCATGAAATACTAGTATACACTCCGACAAAAGTTAAGGACCACCTGACTTGTTTCAATAATATCTTTTCTAATAATGAACTTATTTCAAATCGGTTTGATGTTTTCGTTACCTGTACACACATACTTACTTACCTGTGAAACAGGTTATTGATCGATTTTTATTCATGTGTACATGACAGGGTGTGTAAAGTGCAACATGTACTTTTCAACATTTGTGTTTGCGAACGAAAGCTGATTTTTTTGTGTAGAGTTTTAAGTTTCATTTTCTATTGGTTTGGTATGGTGCGGCGAAAATTAACCATACCAGAAAGGTGGCAAGCTGTTGGCATGCATATCGTTATCGGAAATATTGTTCGGGTGACAAGAATGTAATTTTATTCATATTACCTTCTTATCTTACTCGTCTTGAGCATGCGCACTGTTTAGAAACAATAAACAACATGTGGTTCTTGGGAAAAATGTAGTTTTGATTATATAAGTCAAAAGTCATAAGTTTATTGCTTCGCCAATCAAGGGCCCACAGGGCGCATATACAATATGAGCAAATTAAAATATAATTATTTTACAACATAAACAAAAAACAGCAATAATGTTTTCACCACTAGTTTAGAGCCAAGTCTTAGGTGTGTATTGATCCCTGTAACAATTGAGGAGGAGATAAAATGTATCTTAAAATAAAGAATTAGTATGACTACTTGAAGCACCAAGGGTCCATGCCATTAGGGTGAACTTATGGGCCACATCAGTTTTGTGACTATGCAATGTAGTAACAGTATCAAAAAGCCAACAATAAAAAATATTGATTACAAAATATATTAAGATTCGTTCATTTCATAGGGTGGCCATCAAACAGGGAGAACCAAGGGACGGTGCCAGTTAACAGACCTGTGACCAATATAATCACAAGTCTGAAAATAGTGTGCTCCCCGCAAGATGGCCAGCCCGTGGATTCATCATTCCATAATTCAAATTATCGAAAAAATTAAATAAACAAAGACAAAAACAAGGTAAAGTATTTACATCATGGGTGGTAGATATACACAATTTTGGACTTTCATAATTTATTTTACATTTATCTAGAAAAAATGAGCTCTATTTTGTTTTTAAATAATTCATTATAAGTGAAATAGTTTGGACTAATTCAGTTGAGAGCAATAAAAAAAAGTCTTATTTTAGATTTTGGAAGGAAAGATTTTCTCGTGGGACTTTCTGATGACCAGTTTATTTCGTTTTTTTTATGGGAGAAGCATTTTGGTCTTGCAAAAAAATTATCAATTCCCCTCTCAAGCTATTCAATTTTAAATGTATATGTTGTTTTACTAAAAAAATATTTTGATTCTGAATCTGGAATAAAACAAATTGG
>MJUT01061220.1:11785-57300 GCA_002080005.1 Gigantidas platifrons
CACCATCAGGGAATGCGAGCGCGACGACCCATAAAACGTCCACAGTTGACATTACGTCATCGCCATGCTCGATTTGACTGGTCACATGATCATTTGGGGTGGACTATTCGCACATGGAGACGGGTCCACTGGTCTGATGAAAGTCGTTTTTTGTTACGCCCTACCGACGGTCGTGCAAGGGTTTGGCGCCAACGAAACACTTCATTTCAGGACAACCACATTTTGGGCACAACTGCTTTTGGGGGTGGGGGTGTAACTGTCTGGGGTTGTTTTTCCTTTGACTGTAAGTTGGACTTGTACGTTCTTGATGGTAATCTGACAGGCCAAAAATACCGTGACAATGTGCTCGCTCCACGCGTAGTCCCCCATTTCGACAATCATGCGTTGGCTGACAGGCCAATGTTCATGGACGACAACGCTAGGCCACATAGAGCCCGAATTGTACAACATTTTTTACAGCAAGAGGCTGTTCAGACAATTCCATGGCCTGCGATGTCGCCAGACATGAACCCTATAGAGCATGTATGGGACTTTATTGGCCGAAAAATTAACCAACGCAATCCAAAATGTCAAAATATTGACGAATTAAGAACTGCTATCTTACAGGAATGGCAACAGTTCCCCCAAGATCGGCTTAGGCGTCTTATGCGAAGCATGACGAGGCGTGTTACAGAACTTCACAATAAACGCGGTGGATATACTCGTTATTGATTTTTATGCCTTACACATACGCACAATAGATGCATTTAAAAGTTCTTAAAATCTGAAGATTCTGCATTTTAATGCAATGTTAAAAACTTCCATCAAAGACAAACTGGTTTTACGTTTTTCCAGCGCCTGTTTTGAACCACATTTTTGCCACGTCATAGTCACGTCTTTCAGGATGATAAATACTTCGTAGATTGGTAATTTTAGAGCCCTTGGTGTAGTCTTTTAAGAAGTGTAAGAAAAATGGTGATATCTATTTTATTGCTTTAACAGTATTGATGTAAAAAAATATATCCATAAAAATATACGGTAGTGCTTAACTTTTGTCGGAGTGTATAGTATCTGCATCCACAATAAGATTTAAGTAGTTTTATTGCCTCAGCGGATATTTATGAATTATTACAACCACAGTGGACATTTAAATAATGCAACAATTCTTGTAGAAGGAAAGACCGGCCACTTATAAAGACTTGATGTGAGATGCATTTTAAAATTTTACCATTTGCGGTATTGCTTGAAGTCAGTTTGGAACGACATTAAATCCGAGCCCCATTTAAATATTTGTAAATATTATTTTCTTTTCATGAAACTTAATTACGTTATCTTAGTATCATAAAACATGATGGAAACAATTTATATGACATTGGAAGGTTGCCCAAAAGCAAATAAAAAAATGAATGATTATACAGACATAAATAATATAGACACGTGTATATATAATCATCGCAATTGCATTCATTTCAAATTCCTATAGACACATTGTTAACGTAAAAACTGCAATAGCATTCAAATTTAAAAAGGATACTTTTTAAAATTGCAAATTTGCTTACATATAGTTCAAATATTCACATGTTAATCAATTATTAGATTTATGTTTATATATTATGAAATCATGCGGTACGTGACATATATCAACATTATTAACTCTAATGGTTTTACTTAGTAATATCCACAGGTTTAATATTATTTGTGATATGACTAAATTTTGACTTTTTAAACCAGCTCAAACAGAACAATTATTACAAGACAGTAGTCTGTTCATTCATCTTAGCCTTAGTAAAGGAATCGATGCTGTCAGTCTTAGCACGATCTTAAATCATAAAGAAGTGACTTCCCCCCCTGCAGTAATTTCAGAATCAAACTTCATTTTCAATTACAAAAAAAGACTTTAACCTTGAGAGATGCTTTAAAGGGATATTGTCTACCAGCTGCGTATTTTTTTCATACCCAAAATTATTGTCGATTTCCGTACTAACCTTCATAAAATGAAGAATAACACCGAGTTATGCTGTAAAAGATACGATTTTTTTTACAAAAAAGACCCAAGACAATCGTTATCGGAAATTTGTTCGGGTGACAAGAATGTAATTTTATTCATATTACCTTCTTATGTTACTCGTCTTGAGCATGCGTACTGTTTAGAAACAATAAACAACATGTGGTTCTTGGGCAAAATGTAGTTTTGATTACATAAGTCATAAGTTTATTGGTTCGCCAATCAAGGGCCCACAGGGGGCATATACAATATGAGCAAATTAAAATATAATTGTTTTACAACATAAACAAAAAACAGCAATAATGTTTTCACCACTAGTTTAGAGCCAAGTCTTAGGTGTGTATTGATCCCTGTAACAGTTGAGGAGGACATCAAATGTATCTTAAAATAAAAAATTAGTATGACTACTTGAAGCACCAAGGGTCCATGCCATTAGGGTGAACTTATGGGCCACACCAGTTTTGTGACTATGCAATGTAGTAACAGTATCAAAAAGCAAACAATAAAAAATATTGATTACAAAATATATTAAGATTTGTTCATTTCATAGGGTGGCCATCAAACAGGGAGAACCAAGGGGCGGTGCCAGTTAACAGACCTGCGACCAATATAATCACAAGTCTGAAAATATTGTGCTCCCCGCAAGATGGCCAGTCCGTGCGTGGATTCATCATTCTATAATTGAAATTATCGAAAAAATTAAATAAACAAAGACAAAAACAAGGTAAAGTATTTACATCATGGATGGTAGATATGCACAATTTTGGACTTTCATAATTTATTTTACATTTATCTAGAAAAATGAGCTCTATTTTGTTTTTAAATAATTCATTATAAGTGAAATAGTTTGCACTAATTCAGTTTAAAGCAATAAAAAAAAGTCTTATTTTAGATTTTGGAAGGAAAGATTTTCTCGTGGGACTTTCTGATGACCAGTTTATTTCTTTTTTTTTTATGGGAGAAGCATTTTGGTCTTGCAAAAAAAATGATCAGTTCCCCTCTCAAGCTATTCAATTTTAATTGTATATGTTGTTTTACTAAAAAATTATTTTGATTCTGAATCTGGAATAAAACAAATTGGGTGGACAGGAGAGAAAAAAAAATATTCCGACTTGCCATTTTCACAATATAATCATATACTTGCCACTTTCACAGACACAGTATAATGAGTTTTTCTATAATCATATACACAATTTTTAAAGAAAAAAAAATCATTCCGGCACTTCGCCGGAAAATACAAATGTAAAAGAATATGATTTTTGTCGCGTCTGAACAAAAAATATGTCTAAAAAAAAACCAAAGTTCCCTTCAAAGTCAATAGTCAGTACCATATAATTTGCCATTAATATTTCCAGCAACTGTCTTGTGGAATATTAGAAGGTCTCTTTCGTTTCTAATCCAGCCCAAATTTCTCTAAAACATTCCAGTCAATCAACACTGGCTTCGTCTTTCGTTTTCATCAGACATGTATTTCACGGTGTTCTATGTCTCTGTTTTCATATTGTCGGTAAAACTGGCTAAGATAAATTAATTTAACATGTGTATCAAAATCTCGGGGAACAACTTCATAACTTATACGAGGAAAAAAACTAATTTAGTTATTTTTAAGGCCGGTTAAAAAGTCCGATCGAAAATAACTATAGTAGTTGCTTTAACAATTTGGCCCCATGGGGTGCCTCCTGGCATGTTTTCAATGGTTATCGTGGAAATATCGACTGAATCTGTTAAGGCATGTAGTTTTCATTCTTTCAAATCTTTCAAATATATTCCTGATACAGAAATTATTTATATCTACGTCTTTTAGATACAATATCGGTTCGCAAATAGCTTGTTTCCTAAACTTTTATAGAAACTTACCTGAATATCCATGCTGCATCCGGGCTACTGTCATAAAAATAGATAAATAAATAGAGTTGGCCTCGCCCAGGTCAGTGCATAATTAATTAGCTTCCGGTAACGATGGTCAGCTTTTTTAATCGAAAAAACAACGTTTCGGAGCGTATTCGTCAATAATTCGGTTTTTAATCTTCATTTTATGAAGGTCAGTACGGAAATCGACAATAATTTTGGGTATGAACAAATTACGCAGCTGGTAGACAATATCCCTTTTAGAAAACAATATAAAATGCAATTGTTCCCATCAACTATAACCCAACTAGACATGTTGTTAACGGTGATCTTAATTTAATCAATCATAGTAATACTCGGTAGATCCCTTCTCATTGACTTAAATTTAGGGATCCACAACACATCAAGCGGAATTGTGTGGGGTTCAACAAAGTGAGGGAAACTTTGAAGCATATTGGTCGAGATGTAGTTTTCATTTTAACATAAATGACTGTACCTGATATCTATGGTACAAGATACTTCCATAATAACCCGCGTGAGTTTGAAATAACACTGTAGTGCATTTACCGAAAACCAACAGAATGCTTTTAGGAAACTAACACATATAATATCAAAATTACAGGAATGTAGTGTATTTTAATATAAAATAATGCGGCTGGAATGACGACATTGTAATGAGTTTAGTTCTTTCTTGTTTGATAGAGTGATCATACTTTTACCCCCCTTTGTGGCAAAGTGAAATAGGACAAAATAGTCCTTGTATGAAGAAACCAAATAGCTAAATAAAAACTTATCTTTAAATGAGTCAACTCTTATCAAAGATGAAGTACAACGTGACTAAACCGGTGTTATCTGCTATTTTTAAACCCATGGTATATTGACCCCGTGTTCAGTTTTCCTCCATGGTATATTGAACCCCCTTATTAAAAACTGATCCCCCCTGTATGATAAATTGAACCCCCATGGTATTTTGAACTCCCTCATTTATAATCAAGAGATGGGAAGGGAGTTCGAAATACCATTGGTAGGGGGTTGAATATACCATAAATGAAATAATCTGTAGATATAGCTGTCCTCTGGCTATTCATTCTGACCAAGGACGGAATTTTGAGAGTAATATATTCCAAGAATTATGCAAGAATCATGCAAGATTTTGGAAGTCAAGAAGACAAGAACAAGTCCAATGAATCCTAAATGTAATGGCCATGCTAAAAGATTTAATAGGACACTAATAGGTATGATAAAATCCTATTTACGAGGAGAGCAGACTAAATGGAATATAACTCTAGATTGCTTAGCAGGATCCTACAGATCTAGCCCAAACGAGTCAACTGGTTTGACACCTAACCTTGTGATACTGAGTAGAGAAGTTACACTTACATTTGAAATTATCAAACAAGGGAAAAGTATAACTGCAGGTGAAGAATCAGAAAAAGAGGCAGCCCATACTCTAAAGATCAGGGAACGAATGCAAAGAGCACATGTGGTGGCTCGCAAGATCCTGGAAGTAAATGCAAAGAAACGAAAATACTTTTATGACATAAAAGCAAAGCTAAATTCATATGCGGAATATGACAAAGTTTGGTATTTGAATGAGAGTAGAAATCACAGCCCTTGTACCTCAGACCATGCCTAGTATTATAGAAATTGAGTTTTCTTAGCTATAAAATACAATTGGATGGTCAAGGCACTATACAAATTGTCAACCACGACAAGCTAAAACCTTACAGAGGTTGTAATATTCCTAAATGGATGAAATCTGTTGAAATCGCTATGTCTAAAAGAAAGAAAAAAGTGATTATTCAATCACATTCACTTTCTAAAAGATTTAAAGGTTTAAATCTTATATAAATATTATTATGGTGTTATTTACCTTGAAATTAACAAAAAAGAATCACAATTTCAAAGGAATGTGTTTTTTTTTCTTTACATTTTTGTAATAAGACAAATAAAATTCTAGTGGATGACATTTCATGAGTTGAAAGAAACAATTAGGATAAATTATTTTATTTCTAAGCTATCTTTGCAGAAAAAAAGTACTATTGTAATTTTTTTTGTTTGACCTGTAGATATTTTTTTATATGTGTAGTTCAACTTTATTTTCATGATTATTATTGATCATCATTTCTGACAATGTACATTTTGCTTACCTGATAATAACAAATTAATTTATATCAAATAACTAATTGGCAAGGTTAGGGTCACATCACGTAAATTAGAAATACTAGACAACAGTGGTGATTAACAGTGCTTGGGTTTCAATCCAGCTAAGCCTTACCTTAGGAGATCCTTATGCCCAACATTGTATTTCAGGATATCCGAGGTTGTTACTAAGGCGAATGTCAGAAGACTCTACATTAGTACACATCACTAGTGCATGAGATGATAAGAACCAGTATGTTGGACAGAAATATCGGGTGATAGATCATATTATGAAAACACATTTAGCATTGACAGATGTGCCGTATTATTGTAGTCTTTGCTTGTTTCAGTGCCAGCAATGGAATGATTTGATAAAGCACGTCCGTCATTTTCGGCCACATCAAATCCAAGGAGGCCAAGTGATCATCTGCATCTGTTCTATTTGAGCAGGCAAATTGTGTTTACTGGAAATTTATTTGCTATGTAATGTCAAAAGGACAATCAAGGGATTATTATATAATTTTATTCTTTAATTCTAAATATAAATGTCAATGGCTTAAATAGATTTTTCTGCAATATTATGTAGTGTCTTAAAATATAAAGTTTATATGTATTCTGTCGCAAAACTTGGAAGAGACTCGGTGAATCTTGACTTTTTTCCCAGTTTTAAAGCCTCATACGGATACACTTTATATTTTAAGAGACTACACTGATATTGTTTATGTAAATGGTACAACGTTTTTCAAAGACGAAATAAAACGTAACTAGACAAAGGTGAGCATTTTAAAATTTAAAAACCATCAGAATGTCTCCGTGTTCCCTCGATGATGAAAATATTATATGATGTAAATTCTTTTTTTTTTTTGGTGTTTGGTTTCATTTATAAAGCATACGTAATACCAAATACAAATCGTAAATATAACACAAAGGGATCAGAAACAAGCATAACTATATTTATGTTAATCTATCACATTACGGTTTTTATTTAAAATGAGACCAGGGCATGGTGGTTCATTTTTAGTTAGTTTGAAGTCTATATGATTGTGTCCTTGTGTTCTTTTGTTTGGTGTTAAGAATTGAGAGTTTTTTTTCCCATTCCTGTTGTTTCTATGACAATTATGAAAAGAAACTCTAAACCGTGATCACCTCTCATCTTAGCTCAATGAACACTGAGAAAGGGTGGAAACTGACTACTAGATAGGAAGGTAGAATATGTTGGTTAAATACTATTACTCTTATAACACAAAATCGTAAATGATACATCAAGCAATAACTTGATACCAATTAGTCACGAACATTTAAACAAATTAATGATCTTCTTGGGAGAACAGAATAAATAGGCCATCAACTTGTTGGCATCAATTATTGAACATAAAATAGTAATATAATTTGGAATGAAATATAAATATACTTATTTGATTGCTAGTTAAATCTACTAG
This sequence comes from Gigantidas platifrons, assembly GCA_002080005.1. Classification (NCBI taxonomy): domain Eukaryota; kingdom Metazoa; phylum Mollusca; class Bivalvia; order Mytilida; family Modiolidae; genus Gigantidas; species Gigantidas platifrons. The sequence goes on from MJUT01061220.1 coordinate 19,199, forward strand.
TTGTACCAACAGATTGTCTATATTTTTAGCAAGGTAAACCTGCTTCATTGAGTGACATGTAGTTGCTAAATCATAGTCTTTACGAATAAGATTTCACTAGTATTTTGCAAGTTTAGATTTGAATCTTTAGTTAATTGCAATTTAAATATGATGGGAAATTTTATTTTTTATCAGATCTCTGCATGCAGAATTGTATTTGTGTACATCTTTATAGCGGTAATATCTTGTTGTGTTTATATTAAATAGTTTATGAAAGCGGTAACTTGGTAATGATCCCAACGTTAGATTAAACAATCTTAAATGTCAGTTGATAATGTGGTAGTTTTGTCTTTCTTCCGTCATTGCTTTTTAAATATTTAGATATTACTACGGCCACAGTGGACATTTAAATATAACTGCTACGGCCACAGTGGACATTTAAATATTACTACTACGACCACAGTGGACATTTACTTGTTACTATTACGGCTACAGTAGAATTTATATATTACTACGACCACAGTGGATATCTAAACATAGCTACGTCAGATTGTATACTGTGAAATCAATTTTATTCGTGGGGGTACCAATTTTCGTGGTTCCCGTGGGTAGGCTGATCCATGAAATTAAGAATCCAACGAACAATGAAACATGGGAAGCAGATTAACATCAATATATTGACAAATGCTGTATTCGAGTGACCTCAACTTTCTGGATCAGCTGCACAGGGTACAATTAACAATTTTTGATGACGACATAAGTACGAACATACTTTTTATTCTTTGAATGGGTTATAACCCACATATTGTGAATTATTGGATTTTGAATGCATACGTAAAAACGACAGAATTGTTTATATGTCAATAGATTTAAACAACTTCCGGTTATAATCACATGACATAAATATTATTAACTTTGAAGGTTATCAATTTAACATGAAAAACAGAAAACCGTTGGCAAAAGCTAAATGGGGAGGGGGGAGGGGGGATAATAATAGGTTATAAAAATGAATTTTCAAGTAAGATAACAATTCTACAGACAGACAGCAAATTGGTATCATGGTTTAAAATTTCATAACAACTGTTCGATGAAGATATCCTTTTTGGTGTTGTTTATATACTCCCTGAAGATATCTCATACTCATCTCAAGATGCATATAGTGAGCAAGAAAACGAATATCTAAATTGTTCTAGAAACCTCAAATATGTTACTCTAATTGGGGATTTTAACGGACGGACAGCTCAAGATGCTGACTATATTATCATTGACAGTAATAAAAATGGTAATGAAGCAGAAAAATTTATACAAAGCAATATTCATACGTTAGATCTATTTGATATCCCATTAAATAGGTGTAATTTAAGAAGATGAAAAACGGAATTCTCTGAAGTGGTTCTTGAAAACTTCGACCAAACGAAACTTGATGCTCTAGCTAATGACTTATGTGAAACTTTCATTCAGGCCGCTAAGTCAACATTTGGCACATCCCTAAAATATTTTAGAAAAATAGACAAATAGTCTCTTGGTAAGACAGTAGAAGAATGGTTTAACAATGATTGTAAGATTGCTTGACAGAAATTCCGCAGGCAAAAGAGGCATAACAAAAAAATATGAATCTGAGCAAACAAAACATGAATGAAAGAACCCGAGTTAGAGTATACAAATTCCATGGACAGAGCTTTGGTTATTCATAGAAAGAAAATGTAAAAAAAAATTAAAATAGTCTAGCAACACGAAAGAATACTGGATGTTACCGAAACGACGAACAAACAGAGAACAGCCAAATATACCTTTGATAAACATTTTGATTTTTCTAAAACTTTAAATTCTGCCCTAACTCCCGATGAGTGTACAATTTTCCCTTTACTTAACCTTGAAGATGTCAATCGTCTAAATGAACACACACATTATGCGATTACAAAAGATGAAAGGACAAGGTGCAGTAAGGGCCGATTTTAGCCCCCAATTCAATATGAAAGGAAATCATCCTCTGGGATACGCACGGGTTTTAATAATCTTCAGTTATTCATATTTAATCATATGTATTAATGTCTCTCTAATGTGCCCAATATTATCTATGTGTACCTTCAGTATAAGTCAACTCAATAAATTCAAATGGTTGCATGAAAAGCATACATTTTAATGTGATCTTCGCATATAACACACCAATAAAGTACTGATCATATTTACATCCCCCGTGAAAGAAGCGTTTGAAGATACCAAGGGCCCGGAATCCGTAGATCGCATAACAGACATCACAATGGCCAAAAGAATAAGTACAAACAACGATCTACAGAGCATTATGCATAAAATAAAGATCGAGTAACACAAACCTCAATAAAACCGGGAGTGAACTCACGTGTGCTTCGGAAGGGTAAGCAGTTCCTGCTCCTCTAATGCCACCAGTCGTGTTATTCTAGTTAAAAATCCGGTGGTAAGTAATGAATGAAAGAATCTCAGTATTTTGACAAGGCAGTAGCTCATGCATTTCAAAAGTGAGACAAGAGGGTTCAAGGACGAGGCCGCCAGAGGCTGACAGAATTTGCTTTGACAATAAAATAAATTATTTATTCCAATATCCATTATTCTCCGTGGTCGCCTAGACTAAGTAGCCACCCATTTAGCATTATAGTCGTCCATCTTTATATAGATGGTTGGTTAGTTTATAGAGTTTAACGCCACTTTCAACAATAGTTCAGTTATATCGTGGCGGTCAGTTTTATTGGTGGAGGAAACAGGATTACCCGGAGAAAATCATCAACCTGCCGCATGTCCCTGACAAACTTTATCACATAATGTTGTATCGAGTACATCTCGACATGAACGGGTTTCAAACTTGTAACTTTAGTGGTGATAGGCATTTATTGCACAGTTGTAAAACCAACCATCATACGACAACGACCACGTCGGTCCATTCCTTTATATAGATATTGAAATATAAGTTCAAGGTTGGATTTATGAATAAAACTAAAATTGTTTTCCTATGCGTTATCTATGAGTATGTAATTGTTTTCTCTATGGTGAACAGATTTTCTAATTTTATGTCATTCATCCCGACAGAGTCATTTTTTTTTTAATGTTTTTGGCAATTTGGTTGTCTAATAATGAGTGTGATTTGTTTCTATTATCTTCTACATATGGAGTTATCTAATTAATTTCTGCCTCACTTTGTCGTGTTCAATTCCATTTTACACATTTAAATTCGTTATCAGTATACTCCAATCTGCCATAATATAAGTAATGATACACCTTTCTAATAATGTTTGCGATTTTAGATTTGAGACAATTGTCTCCTTTGCCTGCACAGTGCTTCGGCCATGTATGGGTGAGTGAGTGATTGTGGTTTAGCGCCAACTCAAGATTTTGTTTAGCTATATCATGGCAAGAACAAGTTAATTTTCAATGAAATGATTATGAGGTCCACTTTGTAGTAGATTAGCACTCTTAGTTGGATATTTATAGTGCAAGCTCACTGAAACAACAGTCCCTGGATAGACATGTCGCCCTACTCGGATACATTATCCTGATTCCGAGCCAACCAGTCATTGCTCTTTCTCCTTAATACTGCGCGCTTAGCCAGGAAGCAACAAACACCAATTGGATAGTCTGTGGTTTGACCCGGTCGGGGCTCGAACCCACTATTACATGCCGCTCTCGAAGCGGGCAAGCTAATCATTATACCACCGATGTCTATAATATAAAACCTATTATGGAAAAATCCACAAATCTTCAAATTTGGGGGAGGGGGGGGGGTAATTTTTCATCCAATTATCGACCAGTTTTCAAGAATGACAACAATGAGTATGGTAGATGGTGTGGGATTGATCCACGGAATATCCTAAAAACCATAAAATTGCATTTGCTTCTTCTACGATAAGGATGCATCATTAAGCAGAAAGATAAAATAATTGTTGGATCGGAGGTAACATTATATCCGGAGTGTAGCGACATGTATACCCGTGTACAGTACTGTTGATTCAGATTGCTAGCACTGTAAACATTCAACAATCAAGTATATGGGTGTAGCACAAACTACTCATCATTCATCTAATCAAAGCGTATTCAAATTGCCGACGCCATAATATATGAAAAAATGTTCACTTGCATATATGGCGTTAAACAAATTCGCTCGCTCACAATGATAGTCAAGCGAGCATCTAATTTCATTGCAGTACTGGTACTTAAATGCATTAAGTTATAAAATAAAGTTAATTGCTGTTTAAAATATTTTAGCAATCGGTGGCTTATTATATAATTGTTTGCCGGCAATTTATTCTTGGCCCAATGATGGTCATAGCGTTGTGTATTATGTACTACAAAATTTTGCCACAACTTTTATTAATCTAGTTTCAGATATAAAATAATGTTTCCTTAGAAACAGTCATCATTGTACAAAATTCAGCCTTTAATTTAATTAGGCACATATCCATTTACTATCCAACCATTTTGAAGTGTCTCTCAGGTTCTCGTTACCATAGTTACAGTTATCATTTTGGAAAGAAAAAGAAAATTAAATCTCATAATTACATTTAATTATTGTGATATACACCCCTTGAAGCTTAGTAAATATTGATTCAGTAGTCACTGGAAGCAGATATATAATACAGGGAACATAATCTGACTAAACACCAAAAAATAAAAATTCCCAACAATTAACAAATTAGCTCCCTTTTTGCATCCGATTTGCAGCCACGTGCATCATTGGATCATTCCAATTTTATTATGAAGACAAAATAAGGTTATAAGGATACAATATACATGAAAAGCATAAAGATCTGAGTGGGGCCCAAAATCGGCCCTTTCTGCACTTGTTCGTTCAACGTGTATAAAAAAAATAACAAAACCTTCGGAGAAGACTTGATATTGATTGAGTACATAAAGAATACCGAATTTTATTATTTAGATATATATGAAATATTATTTAATGTAGTATGTAATTCTGGTATTATTCCAGAGAGCTGGTTAATATGCAATATAAAGCATATATAAACATGAATGCGATAAAAAGAACCCAAAGAACTTTCGCCCAATTACTATCTTAAGCTGCTTGGATAAATTGTTTACTGCAATCCTCAGCGAAAGGCTCACTAAATTATCCAATGCATTTTTATTATTCAACGAGAATCAATGCGGCTTTCGAAAAGGATATTCTACAATAGACAATTTATGTATTATTCATTCACTCGTTGAAATTTTAAAATGTGCCTTTATTGACTTTGAAAAGGCCTTCGATATTGTGTATCGAGATGCTCACTGTTATAAATAATTATTGAATAATATAAATGGTAATATGTTTAATGTTATTGTGAATATGTACAAAGGAACTAAGTGATGTATTATGTACAGACTCGAAATCAGATTATTTTCCTTGTAGTAATGGTGTGAGACAAAGAGAAACTTATAAACTTTTCTTTTTGCTTTATATATTAATGATATTGAATCCATCTTAGAAGGTTGTTATGTAGAAAGTTTATAATCAATAGCAGACGAGTTAGAGTCACATCTTAATCTGTACATAAAAAGTTTTGCTAAATTATATGCTGACGACACAATCGTTCTATCAGAATCTGCTAACGACCTCAAAAACAACTTAATTCTATGTCGGAATATTGTAATTATTTGAAACTTAGGGGTTAATATCGAAAAAAGCAAGTGATGGTATTCTCAGTAGGACAACTTCCAAGAGTCATGAATTATTTGTATAATGGAAAACAATCAGAAATTTTTAATGATTTCAACTATCTGAGTGTTGTTTTAACACGATAGACAAAGCTACTAAAGTTTTCTATGAAGTTCCTCAGCTGGGCGAGTCAACAATCTGTCTATCAGTTGTCAATTAAATTTATTTGATAAAATGGTAAAGACCATAATGCTATACGGTTGTGAAGTCTGGGGTATGGATATAATGAGATACTAGAGAGATTTCAGTTAAAATTTTGCAAATTACTTTTAAAATCGAAGACCACGACACCTTCGTCAATGATTTATGGCGAACTTGGAAGATATCCAACTGAGATAAATATAAAGGATAGAATGATTTCATATTGGTCTAAATTAATAATGGGTAAAGAAGGACTGAAATTGTCAGCTGTAATATATAATCTGTGTTAGAAAATGTTTCATATATATGAATTAGAATTAACATGGTTAAAATTTGTACAAAATATTTTGAATGAATGTGGCATGCCATATATCTGGATCACACAGACTTTTATTAATTATAATTGGATAGTAAATGCGGTTAAGCTCAGTTTAAAAGATCAATTCAAACAGTCATGGCACACATTAACCCAAAATTCACAAAATAACTCTTATTTATAGATGTTTCAAGGAAACATTCGAATTTGAAAAAAATGTTTCGAAATTCTGGATCACAAATACATATTCGACTTTTTCAAGTTTCGAACTAGCAACCATAAACTTCCGATTGAGCGTGGCAGATGGCAAAATATAGAAAGAAACAGAAGATTGTGTAAATTATGTCACAAACAGGAAATTGGTGATAAATTTCGGTATATTATGGAATATCCATTTTTTAAATGTAAAAGAAAACTAATAATTAAACAAAAGTATATACAGAATCCGAATATGATAAAGTTCAAATATTTAATGACTTCCAAAAGTAGAAAAGAACTTACTAACATGTGTAAACTAATTAAAGAGATAAATAAAGGTGTGTGTGCTCCAGGCTAGAATTTCATATTTATTATATAAATATTGTACAAAAATTTCCCTATTAAAGTATAACACCCTTCATAAACATATTTTATCGCCTTTCTTTAAACAATTAATGAAGAAACACCACTTCACCAAAAGCAAAATGAACGTCAAATAAGACCCAAACTTAATTCTAGTGGTCAATTTCCGTAGACACGATACAAACGACTAGCTGTACCATAGCAGGCGTCAATGACATATCTGACAATGACCCTGAGGTGTTCAAAAACTCCACTCAAATAGACAATCTAACTGTCGGAGAACTTACTAAAGTAGTATCTGGTATATTGAGTGACCCGTCTTTTGTTAATAAAATTACCATTATTGTGTCTCAACAAGTAGCAATCACGATGAGTAGAACAATTCAAGCTGCATGTTAGAAAAGTATTGAACCTTATGCCCAAAAAAATCCAACAACAAGATGAGATTATTAAACATTTTCAGTCCAAAATGTCAGTACTTGAGAACGAACTTGAGGACCAACAGTACTCTCGTAGAACCAGCCTACGTTTTAATAACGTCCGTCTTCCAGCTAGTGAAAATGGTAAAGTAATCTTTCCTGTTGATACTGATAACCTAGTTCTGAATATATGTAACCAAGACCTCGAACAAAATATCAGTTTGGCAGATATAGGCAGAACACATACAATTGGTAAAATAAAGGATGGAAAAGCTTCTATAATCGCTCGCCTCATCTCGTACAGTTAAAGACAAGAAGAGTACTCCCATAAACGCAAACTAAAGAATCATCCTGACAACACGTTCGTATCTGAAAACCTCACTCGTAAAAGGTTTAACCTTGTCCGTAAACTCAACCAATATAAGAAACGTGGTGAAATCAACTCATACTGGACTCAGGATGGCAGAATAATCGTCAAACCCCACGAAACCTCTGATCATCCTCAGTGTGTTACCGTTACATCCAAATCCGATATCTACGACACTCTCGGCTTAACTCCTCTTAGTCTACAACCAAATGACACTAATGATGGCAATTTCCGTGACCATGATTAAGCTTCAGTACATTGTAGTATAAAGAAACATATTTATTTGTTTTTTTTTGTGTATTATATTTTTGTTGTAAATTGTGTTCCACCAATGTAAATTTTCAAACAAGATAGTGCTACATATTATTTACATTTTATTTCCACGTGTAATTGTCTACTAGCATGCTGAACATGGGGCCTCTACCAAAGTTACTTCCATAATAATAGTCCATGCGAGTATTGACCATGCTTTTGTACTAGTGTTTTTAACATAAGTTTTTCTTTAAGACATTCACACCCGTCTTTTAATTATTCTTGATTTAATTTATTGCGTACTTCCAAGTTCTTCTTCTTACTTATTATGTATGACTCCTTGTGGATCCCAACACTTATTTAGCTCCGCCCATATTAATTACCTTGTACGAGAAGGATCATTCCGGGTATATGACCTATGCTTATTTTGTTTATGCATGTTTCTCTTTCACAAATAATAACATGTCCAATGTATAACAATGATACATCCTATTATTATGTCATGCTTCCTTAGTAACTACCCGTAATAATTTACGTACGATAATTTGTCTATTTATATCGGGTAAAATCTTTACCCCAATTGTTGTGATTTATTGTTTATCGAAAATATGGGGTCTCTCTCCAAACAATAACAATTTCGGGTCTCGTTACAACACAATTCAACATGTAAACAATCGATTTATAGTGATCTGATATTATTCTATAAAATTAGAGCAAACATGCAAATATCCACATATTTTAGAATACAAACATACATGTTATATTCATTCCTTTGAGTAGTATGTTTGTGATTGTGTGTTTATTTTGCTAATTTTATTTATTTTATTTAATATTTTTTTTGTTCTCCTGACTCGAACAGTCCGACAGTAATAATAGTAATGAAAACTAACCTTTCAATCTGTAGTAAAACTATTCACTATTCAGCTCATTTTGTTTTATTAATCCTTTTGCTATGACCTTATGCATGTGACATTCCAATCCAACAATGATTTATGTCAACATTTTACAGTTAATCCTTATTTTTCATTTTTCACTTTTTATTTTTCATTTATTGCACATAACTAGTTCAGTTCCACTTTTGCACTTATTTGAGAAAGTGTCGTTGCTTTCCGTTGAGTATATATTTTACTGTTATGTTTTGAAACCTGCATTGCCATCCAGTTTTTCATGATCCACGTGTGTTTTTTTACTTACGACAATGGGTAACGATGTAACCAGCTATAGGGTGGCAATCGGATTGTTCTATTTAAAGACAAATCCATGTCGTATGAAATGCGTGTTCAACAAATCTTTTTATTTATTCCATGTATTTTGTCTGCTACTCCGTTATTTATGTTATAATTTCGTGCAACTAGCAAGTTTTTTAAACGGTAATGTCATTAATATTACTATCATTTTGTGCTTATTAATATTATGTATTCTTTTATCGGGCGACGTTGAGATGAACCCAGGACCCACCCACGGGGATGCCCTTAATAAATCTATTAGTATTCTTCATCATAATATTAGAATCCTGAGGAATAAAATTCAATATATTGCGGATATTGTAGACGAGTTTGATATAATCTGTTTTATAGAAACGAATTTGGACCACAGCATTTCAGATGTAGACATAATTCTCCCGTGTATTAATACTAAACCATTTAGATTAGACAGCAATTGCCATGGTGGGGTATAATTCTTTATTATAAGGAAAATATAAACATCAGTATGCGTACTGACCTACAAATAGACGGGACAGAGGTAATGTGGCTTGAAATAAAAATCAAAGTAGGTATAATTCTGCTTAATATTATTTACCGATCTCCAACTGAATCCGTACCTTTATTTGGAATAACTATCGCAAAATGGTAAGTGATGCACTGGACTGTTCCAGTAAGATAATTTCTTTGGGATATTATAATGTTGAATGTTTAAGCCCATTACCTGAAGAAGTGAAGAATATCATACATGTATATGGGTTAGAAAACAAGATTTGGTCATAACTCCTCCTCCCTTTTGGACCCCATACTCATTACCAATTCTATAACAGTATTAGAAGCGAACACGATTTCCGTTGATCGTAGTATTGGCGATCACGAACCTACCTACAAAGTTGTTGACTGCGGTTATAAAAACTCGAAGTCCTGTACAAGGACAGTCTGGTTATATAATCAGGGTAACTATCCTTTTCATAGGGACCTAATTTCCAACACCGCTTGTGAATCTATTATTTCGGAACAACCAAATGTAGATATAACGAACTATTCACTGGTAAGTTTTTGGAAATTGCAAACAAAATTATAGGAACCACTAATGGCACTATTCGACTGAACGATAAGATCTGGATGACTTCTGATATTAGAAGGGAATTGAGGTTATTGAGGTTAAAAGAACGTTTACGTAAGAAATTCATTCAAAACAAATTCATATTTAATGTATAAGAATCAGCGGAACAAGGTAAAAAATTCAAAGAAATCGGCAAAAATTGAATTTTAAGTAAGTACAAACGAAACACTATCTGACCTTGAAAATGTTAACAGCAACAATACTGGAAGACCATTAAAATGCTTATCAAAGGTAAATGTAACTGCTCGGACCTACCACCCCTACGACAGCCACACGAAATATCTCCTAGTTCATTTGACAACATTGACAAATGTTATACTTTAAACAATTATTTCTGTTCTATATCAGACCTTCATCAAGACGAACATACCGAATTACCCGATTTTGATGACAGAGGACGAAATACACTTACTGACATCAATATACAATATCAGGAGATAGTTGATGTAATGTCATTACTTAGCACGAATAAAGCTGTAGGTCCCGATCGTATTAGCAATCGCATGCTTAAGGAAGTAATGCACGAGGTTGCACAACCACTTTGTCTACTATTCAACAAATCTCTTCAAGAGCGTAAATTCCCTAAGACTGGAAGTTAGCCCACGTCATCCCAATATTTAAAAGTGGAGATCAATCATTGATATCCAATTATAGACCTATTGCACTACTTGTAATGTTAGCAAAATTTTCGAAAAAGTAGTATACAAATGTATATTCAACTTCCTGGTTGATAACGCCCTTATTTATAAATTCCAGTCAGGATTTATACCTGGTCACTCCACGTCACACCAACTAATCGAACTTACACACAAAATTATGCAATCCCTTGATAATCAAGAATTGGTCTGGTTCATTTTTTGTGATGTCAGTAAGGCCTTAGGCCGAGTTTGGTTGAGGGGCTTACTGCTAAAATTAGAAAGGTATGGCATTAAAGGTAATCTTCTGCGGTGGTTGGAGAGTTACATCTCGAACAGAGAACAACAAGTTATCATCAAAGACACCATCTCATGGAAAGGTAATTTAAAAGCTGGGGTTCCCAAGGGGTCAATCCTTGTGCCTCTGTTGTTTTTGAAATTCATTAATGATATTTTCGATGATATGCTTTGCTTGTGTAGATTGTTTGCCGATGATACGTCCATTGGCGAAATATCACTTGAAATTAATCATCTGTGTTCTATGGTTAACATTGATTTAAATAATATTACGCATTGGGCGAAACAATGGCTAGTCTACCTAAATCCCGAAAAATATAAATAGTGTACTTCAGTACCAGGCCCTCTATAGTTGATTTATACTTCTCTACAGATAATATTACGATTAAACCTGTTGATGCTAACAAGTATATTGGTGTTTCTCTCAGTGCTGATGGCCAATGGTCTAAACATATTAATTATGTTGTTGGCAAAGCATGCAGACAGATAGCCGTTCTGCGTAAGATCAAATTTAAGGTGTCTAGAAACGTTTTAGAAAATATTTACATGACCTTTATTAGGCCACTTCTTGAATATTCTTGTGAAGTTTGGGACAGGAGTGCAGCTGCCGATGCCCGCAGACTTGAGCTACCTCCTTCAACTTGACGCTGCCAGAATCGTCACAGGTCTGAGAGCTTATGCAAGTTTGTCTTCTTTATATGCAGAAACCGGGTGGGAGAACCATAATACCAGACGCAAAATCAGAAAGCTGTCACTTTTTAATAATATAGTTAGGGGTGATACCCCCGATTATTTAAGTGATTTGCTGCCGCGGACTGTCAACCAGGCAAACAACTACAATATACGAAATGCAAATACTTCACTATTCCACGGTGTCGTCTTACCCTATATCAAAATTCATTTTTTCCAGCCAGTATTCACCTCTGGACTAATTTACCCCAATATATCAGAGATTCACCTAGTAATAGTATCCTCAAATCTAGATTAAAGACTTACTACAACCATCCAGTAATACCTCCTAAATAGTTTAAGGCAAAATCACTTAAAAGGTGACCTATTTAGATGTAAACTGATCTATTCTTGCTACTGTAACTGCGACAATGATGTGGAAAACAATGAACACTACTTCTTGCACTGTAAATTATTTTTTAATCAAAGAAATGTTATGTTGATCAATATTAGAGATCTTGGGTTAGATATATCCATTAACAATATATTGTATGGAAATTCAGATTTTACATATGATGTCAATTGCTCACTTTTCACAACTGTTCACAGTATATACTAGACACTAAAAGATTTGTCTGATGTTTATGTACTTCTAACTCATATGACGGCAACGACTCAACATCAATCACATTATATCTTGCAATACTGTGTCATTTTTCTCAAATAATTATGAATGCAATAATGTAATTTTTGTAACATATTGTCTACTTAATGATTTGTATGTAACGGAGAAGACTTCGCAAGTTTATAACTTTTGTCTGATCCATTGTTTGTATTTTTTTGACAGTAAAATATGTTTAAAGTAAAGTAACAATTAATGATTAATTACCCGGTATGCATAACTTAACTGTACTTTTGCCCTGGGACCAGGATTAATATTTTGACACGACTACGAGTGGTTTCAATTTGAGATAATAGGTAAAAAAGGATCGACAATTTAAAAATAATTTTGCATGTACAATTTGTAATTGAAATGAAAATAATGAGAAAAAATATTCTTCTTTTCTTAGGTATGATAAACACAAATTGAAAATAAAACTGAGAGTAAATATTTGTAATACATAAAAACGAATATTAATATATATTAAAGGAAATTGCTAGTGTAAGTGCTAATAAAGTAATTTCAGTTGATTTTTGTTAAATTTTCAAATTAGATAAAATAAATTTTGCTAAATTTACAAATGCTAGAATTCCCAAGAACTGTCAAAATAAACATTTTACTATTCATGTTCCACATCCGATTACATGATTTTACGGCTCATCTGTCTATTGTATTGACGCTTTCTCGACGATTTGCTATCAATTAAATGTATTATGTTGAAAATATCAAATCCACGAATTTTATTTTGTGTGCAAACACAAAATCCACGAATTTACCAAACCACGAAAATTGATGTCCACGAAGAAAAGTACTTTCACAGTATCTAAATATAACTACTGCTAACACTCAGAGTTATTTGTAATATTTGTAATACCATGCATAAAAACAACCAAATAGATTTACGTCAATGATACTGTAGAAGCCTTACATTATGTTTGGTATCAAATTTTAAATCATTTCTACAGAGGACATTTCAATGTCGTGTCACCTGGCTTAACGTGTTGGACAATCCTATCAGCATAACAGAACAACTGACAAAACCCATCAATAGATGTATACAATTTAAATATCTACGGTCATCTCTTTCGTATTTTGCAATTGTTGTGAGAATAACATTTCTTTACAGAAATATAATTCTTGAAGCTTATTAACGCTATCTTGTTGTCATACAATATTTATATTGCATTCGATTGGAATAAAGCAATGTAGATTTCAAGTTTAATGCGGACGAAGCGTTTATCGAATAACCTTCATAAGGTACGCTAAAAGACAAAATATTTGAAAGTCAAATATTTTTTTTTAATTTGGGAGCAAGAAAACAAAATGGCTGAAAACAGAAACAGAAACAGAATCGTCACAATCAGTTAATGTTACCTACAACTGAGGGAGGAGTACATAATTAGTTTTAATAATAATTACATGATTTATGTATATTCCAATACAAATACAAACATGTATATCTAATAAACCTTGTCAGTGACCTAATAGTAAATAAAAAATAGCATGAATATACAGACATAAATTATATAGACATGTTTATATATAGTAATATCCCTATAGCTATAGCTATGTCACAGTTCGACTGAACGATAAGATCTGGACGACTTCTGAAATTAGAAGGGAATTGAGGTTAAGAGACCGTTTACGGAAGAAATTCATTCAAACCAAATCCATGTTTAATGAATGTAAGTATAAGGATCAGCGGAACAAGGTACACAATTCAAAGAAATCGGCAAAAATTGAATTTTATGTAAGTATAAACGAAATACTATCTGACCTTAAAATGTTAACAGCAAACAATACTGGAAGACCATTAAAATGCTTATCAAATGTGAATGTAACTGCTCGGACCTACCATCCCTACGACAGCCACAGGAAATCTCCCCTAGTTCATTTGATAACATTGACAAATGTAATATTATAAGCAATTATTTGTTCTATATCAGACCTTCAAGACCAACATACCGAATTACCCCATTTTGATGACCAAAGACGAAATACACTTACTGACATCAATATCCAATATCAGGAGATAGTTGATATAATATCACTACTTAACACGAATAAAGATGTAGGTCCCAATCGTATTAGTAATCGTATGCTTAAGGAAGTAATGCACGAGGTTGGACACCCACTTTGTCTACTGTTCAACAAATCTCTTCAAGAGCGTAAATTCCATAAGGACTGGAAGTTTGCCCACGTCATCCCAATATTTAAAAGTGGAGATAAATCATTGGTATCCAATTATAGACCTATTGCACTACTTTGTGCTGTTAGTAAAATAACATTTAATGATTAATTACCCGGTATGCATAAGTTAACTGTACTTTTGCCCGGGGACCAGGATTAATCGTTTTACACGACTACGAGTGGTTTCAATTTGAGATAAAAGGTAATAAAGGATCGACAATTTTAAAATAATTTTACATGTACAATCTGTAATTGAAATGAAAATAATGAGAACAAAATATTCTTCTTTTCTTAGGTGATAAACAAAAATTGAAAATAAAACTGAGAGTAAATATTTGTAAGACATAAACTAGAATTTAACATATATTAAAGGAAATTGCTAGTGTACGTGCTAATAAAGTAATTTCAGTTGATTTTTGTTAAATTTTCAAATTAGATAAAATAAATTTGGCTAAATTTACAAATCCTATAATTCTCCAGAACAGTCAAAATAAACATTTTACTATCCACGTTCCACTTCCGATTACATGATTTTGCGCCTCATCTGTCTATTGTATTGAAGCGGGGGCTCTCCAAGATTTGCTATCGATTAAATTTATTATGTTGAAAATATAAAATCCACGAATTTCATTTTGGGTGCAAACACAAAATCCACGAATATACCAAACCACGAAAATTGATGCCCACGAGAGAAAGTACTTTCACAGTATCTAAATATAACTACCGCTAACACTCAGGCCCCTTTAAATATTTGTAATACCATGCATAGAAAAACAACCAAATAGATTTACGTCAATGATACTGTAGAAACCCTATATTATGTTTGGTATTACATTTTAAATCATTTCTACAGAGGACATTTCAATGTCGTGTCACCTGGCTTAACGTGTTGCACCAATATGTTCTGATAATATATTAAAATATTTGTACAATAATAATTAGCCTTTGTTCTGTAAATAAAAGGCAATCTTATCAGTATAACAGAACAACTGACAAAACCCATCAATAGATGTATGCAATTTAAATCTCTACGGTCATCTCTTTCGTATTTTGCAATTGTTGTGAGAAAAACATTTCGTTACAGAAATATAATTCGTGAGGCTTAATTACGATATCTTGTTATCATACAATATTTATATTGCATTCGATTGGAATAAAGCAATGTAGATTTCAAGTTTAATGCGGACGAAGCGTTTATCGAATAACCTTCATCAGGTACGCTAAAAGACAAAATATTTGAAAGTCAAATATCTATTTTTAAATTGGGAGCAAGAAAACAAAATGGCTAAAAACAGAAACAGAAACGTCACAATCAGTTAATGTTACATACAACTGAGGGAGGAGTACATAATTAGCTAGCTTTAAATAATTATTACATGATTTATGTATATTCCAATACAAATACAAACATGTATATCTAATAAACCTTGTCAGTGACCAAACAGCAAATAAAAAATAGCATGATTATACAGACATAAATTTTATAGACATAAATTATACAGACATAAATTATATAGACATAAATTATACAGACATAAATTATATAGACATGTTTATATATAGTAATATCCCTATAGCTATGTTGCTCGTTTGTTCAACAAAAGAACTGTCTATGACTTTAGTCATAGTAATAAATTGAGGAATTTAACTATATCTGACACCAATGACGGACAGAAAACTGAGAAAATATTTATCAAAACCACAACCTCCTTTAGAAGGACACAACATTCTAACACCTATAATATTAACTGACAGCAAGCAAGATACTTAAAAAATATGTTTACCTCTCAAGTGGAGTCACAGATTATATGGAGATATAAACCTGGTCAGTCACCTGAAGTAGGATATAATTGGCTTCAAAATCAAATAAGTCCGGAAATTGGACAATTTCATAATATACATCTCTATATTTGGCTGGGCACATGTGATTTCACGGTTTTTGACAGTATATTTGTCACACTAGTAGATGATACTGAAGCACATATTAAATCACTGATTGATACTCACCAGAAATACTGCGAGCTAATGAAAGCATATCATGCCTGCAAAATAACATTTTTATGAGATCCCTCCATAATAAATCATTGAATCGAAAACACGGCGATCCCGTAAGTTTTAAGAAACAAGAGGAAGGATTACTTAAAACAATCCATGAAGTAAACGGATATATCAGGCAACAAAATCAATCACTCCATACTTTCTCTCCAAATTGTGCAACTGATATCTGCCATCACAACGAGAAGACATATAAAACAAAGAGACAACTATCAATTCGATCTGTAAGTTGACGACACCCATCCAACAATTGATCTTGCAAGAGTTTGGCTAAAGAAGATTGCACTGCAAATTCAAAAGGACTGCTGGGGTTAACTGCATAGTATATGGTGGGAGCATCCACCGCGTACTATGTTAGTTGCCCTAACATTTCCTTAATATTTCGCCTGTCGTCTATATATGTCCGCATAGTGTTTTCTCTCGTTCGACTTGGTGACAGTACCTTCCAACGGTGGGAGTATCCACGACGTGTAGGTTCTGTTACTTGTTACTAATCTCTAACTGAATAAGGATTAAAGTTAAACATGCCCTTATCCAAATTGATTAATAAACAATTTGAGTTTGTTGAAAACTCTTCAATCGGCAGTGTGCAAACACACAAACAGCAATATGAACTGAATATAAAGAAATCAATTCAAAAAAATTGAATTGTGCAAAGAAAAACCAAATTACTTATCAAATTACAGGTGGGGTTTCACATCAGAATATGATGCGGTCACTTTGAACTTCTTCGCATTGCATGCGATATATACCATTTCTCATCAAATGAATTCTTTTCTGTTGTTAACAAGGATGATAGGAATGATCGTATTGGTAACTTGGTCCAAAGAACTTATAAATTACATGACAATAATAATGCAAGCTATAAACTATACTATTAAGTTTTACCTAACCAAATGTTCACTGTTAGCAAACGGAAGAAATGCTACAAATTTTGTTAGTAGTGACTTGAAGAATTTACATGAAATTATAAATAAAACTACTGTGAATGGAGATAATATCAATACACAAAAGATAAATGAAATGCTTGCAATAAAATTGAAAGAGGTATTACGTAATCTAGAAAGAAATGATGTAGAACAACAAACCCTTCACTTCTCCTATGATTCCAGCACAGTAGCAAAATGTCACAAATGCAAGAGAAGATGCAGAAGCAGAGCCGTTATTTGTATGAATCACCACAGGGTTCACTATAAATGTGAAAAACTGTCTGAAAAGGAGATTACTAATCTTGAAATACAGGATGACAGTACATCCTACCTGTGTAGCTTATGTCGGAACAGTATACAAAACAAAGACGCCCTTGAACTCTCCTCACCTGAGAATAAGCAACAGCTGAATACCACACCGGTACAACCTATTACCAAATTACATATTCCGTCAGAAATAAATGGTATATCTCAGAAACAAATCACATATACTCCTATTATTGCTCAACAAATTTTGCGAGAAGAAAATATGGAAACCTGTGCAGCCTCTTCCAACAATTTAACTACTCATAAATCAACATGTAGCGCATGCTGACTTCAAGTTCATGTAAACTGCATGAACTCAAATGAAAACATGTGCTATTCCTGCCTTGGCACCATCCAACAACTATCTCAATAAAGTGATGACTCTACTGAGTCAATTGAAGTAACAGTTAATAGAGAAAAGAGTAATGAACCCTTCGGTAGTTTAACACGGAACTTCGATGATGGCCATAGCTCTACTAGTACTTCAGATTTAATGAATCAAGAAGACAATATAAAAAAAACAAACAAAAATAACTTAGACAATTAGAACAGAAATTAAAGGAAAAAGAAGAACAGCTTAAGCTAAAAGAAGCTATGATTAATGATTATTCTAAAGAAAACCCAAGATCCTTGATAGATTACATAAAACAATCAACACACTAAATAGGAGAATAACTGTCCTGAAAAGTCAACAATTAAATCATACTAGCCAGGAAGCCACTTGTAATACCCAAAGAGTTCACAATAAAACCCTACAGATGGGTACGTGACAAAGTCACTATATATGTACTAATAAAATTGATAAAGAACTAAAAATACTGTTCACTAAGGAATGTAGTATGATAAACAACCAAAATGAGCCTTTTCAAAATCCCACTGGATCAGATAACGATAATAGTAACTATGAGCATAATTCGGCTACCAACTTGTTAGAAACTACCCTACTTCAGAAAATTATGGCGATGTTAACAGTGTACCCATCAGAGATACCACCCATGGACATTACCCCTCTCAACAACAAACCAATTCTCATCAATTTATCAACAAATATACAAAACTTCGGAAATGATAAAGAAAAGAAATTATGAACTCCCAGCCATCTATTATGCTCCTCGTACAACAAATATTTTTTTGCACAAGCCAAGCCTCCACATCCCTCGGACGTGACAAAAGTAGTTAACAATAAACTGGCTCTTGAAAAATCAGAAAATTTTATTCTAATTGAAGATAATAAACATAACTTAAAAATTATAACTTTCAACTGTAAAACTGTTTAACTTGTTGACCTTTCCTCAATGAAGCTATGGAACATATGGATGTATCCTTAATTCAGGAGCATTGGCTTCTCAATTGTCAAATTAATCTTCTCAATGAAATACATGAAAATCTAATTTAAATTGGTAAATGGGTAGATGATAAAAACCCCATCCAACATCTCATATGACGAGAGGAAATGGTGCAGTTGGAAATTTGTGGAGAAAGCAAATTGATCATCTGATTAGTGCAGTAGCAATAGGTAATGAATGTATTCAATGCGTTGAAATGAGGGGAACCTCCAGGAAACTTATCCTAGTATCTGTTTATGTGTCATAGATTTTTAACTGTTTAACTAACAACGTAGGTAAAACCTTCAGACTTTCTAATTGAAAAGGCAGCACTGCAATTGACTATATCCTATATTCTATATCCCGAGCGGTTCCATGACGCCGTTTTATATATTAGAAAATTAGAAGTTAATGGTAATGTATCTGACCATTACCCAGTAGTCGCTAGTTTTAGCTTTGAATTTTCTGCTATTACAAATAAAGAATCTAAAGCTATAAAAAATCAATTCACCAAAAACGTGAACTGGAATAAGGTAGATAAGGAATCTTACCAAAATGAATTGACAACACAGGTAGAAAAGTATGAATCGAATATTAGTAATACCGACCATATTGATGAAACAATAGAGAACATTAACAGGACGATTAACTCGGCGATAAAGACGGTTGCACCACCGAGAAAATTGAAAGGCAGAAGACCAAAATTAAAAGTAATGAATGAAGATATCTGCAAGGCTATAAGAGCAAAAAAACAAGCTAATTGCATATGGAAAATCAATGGAAAATCACAGTACACTGAAAATCCATTTCTTTTAATTAGGAAATTGACTACATATCATTTGCGGAAATTACGTAGAGATGAAGCAGCAAAGAGAAGAATTGCAGAGAGGGAAGAGCTAATTGAAGCAAGGACAATGGACCATAAACTTTTCTACAAGTTAAGCAGCAAACAACATGGTACACTCTACAAATGTATTGATGAATTGCATGTAGATGGCAATGTATATAAGAATGATAATATCTTAGAGTGATGGAGAAAACATTTTGTAGAATTAGCAACTGAGTCTGACCCAAGCAAATATGATCAGGATTACCTTCATATGATGGATCTTGAATACCAGCACATCATCAAAATATGTCTGAATGAATATACACATGAACCTGCTTCAGCTGATGAACTAGATAAAGCTATAGACAAACTAAACAGGAATAAATCAGGAGATATTTTTGGCATTGCTGTAGAATGTATCATATATGATGGAACAAAATTGGGAGAACTCATACTTCAAACTGTAAATGCATCATTTGAGCACTGCCATGTTTCGGATATATTAAAAATTGGAGCTTTAACAACCATTTTCAAAAATAAAGGAGATATATTAAACTCTAAATATTAAAGAGGAATAACCATTACTTCAACTATATCGAAAATAATTGAAACCATCTTAAACTTTAGAATCAACCCATACATTTTAGATGTACAAAACCTGCTTCAACGTGATTTTTGCAAAAAAAAAATACTGCTGCGCTTATATCATCTTTATTATTGGAAGAATATAAGATGGAAAATAAAGATTTAACGAAACCAACTGTATTTGGAATGTTAGATGCGAAATCAGCTTTTGATGCGGTCCGTCATTCACACTTAATACGAAAACTATGCCATATGGGAATTTCCAAACAAGCCATACTTATGATTGATAATCTATATATAAATGGTGTATCTAAAATAAATTGGAAGGGTCAAAGCTCTGAACCATTTCCCATCAATCAAGGTGCCAGACAAGGTGGAACCTTGAGCGCCGATCTATGCAAAGTATATATTAATCAACTTTGAATATACTAGTAGATTCTAATCTAGGAGGAAAAATCGGATCAATTTCCTGCTGTGCCCCCACCTGTGCTGATGACATTGCTTTAGTCTGTGATAATACGATATACTTACAGTCCCTTGTAAACATAGGCTACGATTATAGTCAACGTGAAGGGTACATACGTCAACCTCAAAAGAGCGTAATTCTACCGGTTAACACCAATAATAAAATTTCATTTGATAAGGAGGAATGGTTTATGAACGACAATATTATGCCAGTCACTACCACAACACCACATATTGGCATACAAAGAGACTCACAAAATACTTGTCTAAACACTATAGAGATTAATCTCAAGAAGTCAAGACGGGCTTTATACAGCCTAATGCATACAGGACTACACAGAGAATGGACTCGATCCTACAATATCTACCAGCCTACTACGAACATTTGTCTTTCCAATTATGTTTTACGGCCTAGAAACACTACTACCATCTGGAAATAATCTAGAACTATTAAATATACAACATAGAAAAATTATCAAGCAATTACTATCGTTATCAACCAACGTGGCGAATCCATCTGGACTATTACTCCTGGAAGAGGAAATACATAAAACAAGCTCTAAATCTCTTTGGACATCTACATGTATATGTAGATCTACTCAAGACTCTGTAGAATGGAGAATAGCCAAGAGACAATTTGGATTGGAAACTATGAAAAGGCATAGCTGCTTTGTAGATGTCAAGAAGCTATTTATCAAACATGAGCTTTGGAACCCATAAGAATATCTACTTTGCACTGATTAAACAAAATTAAAATGGGAAAACATGATAAACAAAAGGTCAATATATACTGGATTGAGGGAACTTCATTTGAAGCTAAAATGTTCAAATCACTTCAACACTTTAGTTGTTTATTTCGAATTGGCCAATGTCATCTAATTGTAAAGACCTGCACCGCAAACACGAGAGATATATCCAGAATACTAGTTCTGCTGTAAATAGCAACAGGGTCATATATTCTACAAACCAAGAGAGCGAGCTGTATTTAACAAAGACAATGGTAATGCAACTTGTAAACTATATAAACAAATGAGGAAACACTTAACCATTTTATTCTTAAATGCAGAAAACTTGATTCTATTAGAGAACCACTATTAGTAGAGATTACTAGCACCTGTAGTCAGCTTTTTCAAAAACATAAGCTAGATTTAAAATTTAAAATGTGAATCCATATTACTACTGTTCAAATCTGATATCTTACAGTCTAGTCAACGAGATTTGTGTATACTTGGAGCCTCTATGCAGAACCTTATGTTATAGACCACACAAAGAAAGATACAAATTATTGGACATCTCATCTTCGAAGAGAATGTTGTCAAGAAAAGTGACTGAATATTGAGAAAGACTTGTGTGGGATCGCATCATTGTATTACACAGCACGACATCCTACTTGTTTTTGGATTTTAAGGAGGATAGTAATCATATACATAACTTTTAGACTTGAAATGGTATAGTGATTGTGTACATAACGGTGGTGGATAAATGTAAATAAATTTTACCTTTTAATGGTGGAAGAATCCAATTTTTTATTAGATGTTTTAAGACTCCATATCTAGGAGGTGTTCCTATATTGGCAGAAGTTATTTTAAAGAAGAAAATAGAAAGAAACAGAAGATTGTGTAAATTATGTAAAAACTAGAGGCTCACATGAGCCTGTATCGCTCACCTGACATAACTAAGTCCTCTTAAGAACGTCTGCATGCCGAATACATCTAAGTTACTATTCAAATCCCATAGGGTTCTATGTTAAAACTATGTCTGCTCATGGCAGCCATCTTCGATGGAGGTAGTAGTCACCGGACACAATTTTAAAAGTATACTACCCAAGGACCATCCATGCCATATTTGCTTTAAATTGGCCAACTGGTTTCAGAGGGAAGACTTTTAAATAATTTTCCCATAGGGTCCTATGTTAAAACCATGTCCGCTGACTGCGGCAATCTTGGATGGAGATCGGGCTCACATGACATCATTTTGAAAGTTGACCACCTAAGGACCATTGATGCCATGTTTGCTTTAAATTGACTTGCTGGTTTCAGAGGAGAAGACTTTTAAACATTTTTTCCATAGGTCCTATGTTAAAACTAAGTCGAGTCATGGTGGCCATCTTGAATTTCCGATCAGTAAACGATTCACAAGCTTAGTACAGGATCACCCAATGATCATTCCTGTAAAGGCACAATTTAATTGGCTTAGTGGTTTCTAACAAGAAGATTTTTAAAATTTCGACCAATCAGAACACATTATGGGCCCTGGCAGCCATGTTGGATTTCCGATCAGCGCCAAAAACAAAAATCTTGTATATGACCATCTAATGAACATTTCTGCCAAGTTTGGCTCAAATCTGTTTCGTGGTTTAAAAAAAAAAAAGATGAAAATGTGAAATTCCCATAGGGTCCAATGTTAAATTAAGTCTAGTCATGGCGGCCATCTTGAATTTCCGATCAGCAAACGAATCACAAGTTTAGTACAGGATCACCCAATGATAATTCATGTAAAGTCATAATTCAATTGGTTTAGTGGTTTCTAGCAATAAGATTTTTAAAATTTCGACCAATCATAACACATTATGAGCCCTGGCAGCCATGTTGGATTTCCGATCAGCGCCAAAAAAAAATCTTGTATATGACCATCTAATGAACATTTCTGCCAAGATTGGTTCAAATCTGTTGCGTGGTTTCAGAAAAATAGATGAAAATGTGAAATTCCCATAGGTCCAATGTTAAACTAAGTCGAGTCATGGCGGCCATCTTGGATATGCAATCGGCACAAAAATAACAAATTTAGTAGAGAACCATCCAGTCATCATTTCTGTAATGTTACAATTCCATCGGCTAAGTAGTTTCTGACAAGAAGATTTTCAAAGTTTCAACCAATCAGAACACATTATTGGCCCTGGCAGCCATGTTGGATTTTCGATCAGCACCAAAATAACAAATTTAGTAGAGGACATCCCAATGAACATTTCTGCCAAATTTGGTCCAAATCAGTTCAGTGGTTTTATTTTAACTGTATTATACTAAAGTTTACTTTATGTCAATATTTGAGTTATCTCTTTCCACAGATTAAATTGGAGTTATCTTTCTTTCCACAGAAAACAGATTTAGAAGATCTTTGAAGGTATTTCCCATAGGGTCAAATGTTAAACTTTCTCCCCCAGTGACGGCCATTTTGGACTTCAGATCAGCACCAAAAACAGAAATTTGGTAGAGGACCATCCAAGGAACATTTCTGCAAGAGATTATTATTACTGACATTGTGGCTTCTGAGAAGAAGATCTTTCAAGGTATTTACCATAGGGTCCAATGTTAAACTTCATCCTGCTGTGGTGGCCATCTTGGATTTTGGATATGCACCAAAAACATAATTTTGGTAGAGGACCACCCAAGGATCCTTCACACCATAAACAAATTCCATTGGCTGTGTAGTTTCTGACAAGAAGATCTTTGAAAATTGAGCCAATCAAAACACATTATTGGCCCTGNTGTGGGATCGCATCATTGTATTACCCAGCACGACATCCTACTTGTTTTTAGATTTTAAAGAGGATAGTAATCATATACATAACTTTTAGACTTGAAATGGTATAGTGATTGTGTACATAACGGTGGTGGATAAATGTAAATAAATTTTATCTTTTAATGGTGGAAGAATCCAATTTTTTTTCAGATGTTTTAAGACTCCATATCTAGGAGGTGTTCCTATATTGGCAGAAGTTATTTTAAAGAAGAAGATAGAAAGAAACAGAAGATTGTGTAAATTATGTCAAAAAAGGGAAATTGGTGATGAATTTCACTATATTATGGAATGTCCATTTTTTAAATGTAAAAGGAAACTATTAATTAAACAAAAGTATATATAGAACCCGAATATGATCAAGTTCAAAATTTTAATGACTTCCAAAAATAGAAATGAACTTTCTAACATGTGTAAACTAGTTAAACAGATAAATAAAGGTGTGTGTGCTCCAGACTAGAATTTCATATTTATTATGTAAATATTGTACACACTGTTTCATGACTCATCTCTATACCTTATTGTAACTTGCAATGGTTTATGAAAATACAATATATATATAAATTATACACTGACGGTGACATGTTTCTTAGTGTTGTATATACATTTCTCTATTAAAGTATAGCACCCTTCCATAAGCATATTTTATCAGCTTTCTGTAAACAATTAATGATCAATTACCCGGTATGCAAAAGTTAACTGTACTTTTACCAAAGGACCAGGATTAATCTTTTGACACGACTATGAGTGGTTTCAATTTGAGATAAAAGGTAACAATGGATCGACAATTTTAAAATAATTTAACAAGTACAATCTGTGATTGGAATAAAAATAGTAAGAAAACAAATATTGTTCTTTTTCCAGTTGTGATAAACAAAAATTGAAAATTAAATTGAGAGTAAATATTTGTAAGACATAAAGACTAGCTTAATCTATATTAAAGGCAATTGCTAATGTAAGTGCGAACAAAGTAATTACAGTTGATTTTGTTTTTAGTTTTAAATTAGATAAAATAAATCCTGCTAAATTTACAAGTGCCAGAATTTTCCAGAACTGTTAAAATAAACATTTTACTATTCATGTTCCACTTCCGATTACATGATTTTATGCCTCATCTGTCTATTGTATTGAAGCTTTCTCGAAGATTTGCTATCAATTAAATGTATTATGTTGAAAATATAAAATCCACGAATTTTATTTTGGGTGCAAACACAAAATCCACGAATTTACCAAAACCTCGAAAATTGATGTCCACGAAGAAAAGTACTTTCACAGTATCTAAATATAACTACTGCTAACACTCAGAGGCCCCTTTAAATATTTGTAATACCATGCATAAAAACAACCAAATAGATTTACGTCAATGATACTGTAGAAGCCCTATGTTATGTTTGGTACCAAATTATATAGTAATTTCTACAGAGGACGTTTCAATGTCGTATCACCTGGCTTAGCGTGTTGCACCAATATTTTCTCATAATATATTAAAATATTTGTACAATAATAATTAGTTTTTGTTCTTCAAATAAAAGGCAATGCGATCAACATAACAGAACAACTGACAAAACCCATAAATAGATGTATACAATTTAAATCTCTACGGTCATGGATATTCCCTTTCGTATTTTGTAATTGTTGGGAGAAAAAAATTTCTTTGCAGAAATATAATTCGTGAAGTTTAATCATGCTATTTTGTTGTCATAAAATATTTATATTGCATTCGATTGGAATAAAGCAATGTAGATTTAAAGTTTGATGCAGACGAAGCGTTTATCGAATAACCATCATCAGGTACGCTAAAAGGCAAAATATTTGAAAGTCAAATATTTTTTTTTAAATTGGGAGCAAGGAAACAAAATGGCTAAAAACAGAATAGTCACAATCAGTTAATGTTACCTACAACTGAGGAAGGAGTACCTAATTAGTTTTAATAATTATTACATGGTTTATGAATTGTAAATTCCAATACAAATACAAACATGTATATCTAATGAACCATGTCAGTGACCAAACAGCAAATAAAAAATATCCTGATTATACAGACATAAATTATATAGACATGTTTATATATAGTAATATCCCTATAGCTATGTTGCTGTTTGTTCAACAAAAGAACTGTCTATGACTATATTTATAGTTGTGAATTGAGGAATTTCACTATATCTGACACCAATGACAGACAGAAAACTGAGAAAATATTTATCAAAACCACAACCTCCTTTAGAAGGACACAACATTCTAACACCTATAATATTAACTGACAGCAAGGCAAGATACTTAACAAATATTTGTACCTCTCAAGTGGAGTCACACCTTATATGGAGATATAAACCTGGTCAGTCAACTGAAGTAGGATATAATTGGCTTCAAAATCATATAAGTCCGGAAATTGGACAATTTGATAATATACATCTCTATATTTGGCTGGACACATTTGATTTCACGGTTTATGACAGTATATTTGTCACACTAGTAGATGATACTGAAGCACATATTAAATCACTGATTGATACTCACCAGAAATACTGTGAGCTAATTAAAGCATATCATGCCTGCAAAATAACATTTTTGTTAGATCCCTCCATATTCAATCATTGAATCGAAAACACGGCGATCCCGAAAATTTTAAGAAACAATCCAAGAAGTAAACGGATATATCAGGCAATAAAATCAATCACTCCATACTTTCTCTCCAAAACTGATATCTGCCATCACCACAACGTAAGCCAAATTTAAAATTAGACGTATTAACACTAATTGTGAACCCATATTACTACTGTCCAAATCTAATATCTTACAGTCTAGTCAACGAGATTGGTGTATACTTGGAGCCACTATGCAGAACCTTATGTTATAGACTGCACACAGAAAGATACAAATTATTGGACATCTCATCTTCGAAGAGAAAGTTGTCAAGAAAAGTGACTGAACATTGAGAAAGACTTGTGTGGGATCGCATCATTGTATTACCCAGCACGACATCCTACTTGTTTTTAGATTTTAAAGAGGATAGTAATCATATACATAACTTTTAGATTTTAATAGTATCCTGATTGTTTACATAACGGTGGTGGATAAATATATTTTTTTTTTACCTTTTAATGGTTGAAGAATCCAACTTTCGATGAGAAATCTTATGACTCCATATTTAGGAGCTGAACCTATATTGGTAGAAGTTATTTAAAAGAAGATAGACAAAAACAGAAGATTGTGTAAATTATGTCAAAAACAGGAAATTGGTGATGAATCACTATATTATAGAATGTCCATTTTTTAAATGTAAAAGAAAACTATTAATTAAACAAAAGTACATACAGAATCCGAATATGATAATGTTAAAACATTTAATGACTTCCAAAAATAGAAAAGAACTTACTGACATGTGTAAACTAATTAAAGAGATACATGATACAGGTGTGTGTGCTCCAGGCTAGAATTTCCTATTTATTATGTAAATATTGTACATACTGTATCGTGACTTTGTACAGGTTTATACTTTATTGTAACTCGCAATGGTTTATGAGAATAAAAGATATATAAAAGATATATATAGACCATACACTGACGGTGACACGTTTCTGAGTGTTGTATACACATTTCTCTATTAAAGTATAACACCCTTCCATAAACATTTATTAATGATTAATTACCCGGTATGCATAATTTTACTGTACTTTTGTCTCAGTGTCATATGGTATTTTGACCCCCATGGTATATTGACCCCGGGGTAAATTTTCATATGATATTTTGACACTGGGGTCGAAATTTTGTCATTGTATTTGAAACCCCCTCATGGTAAATTGACCCCCCTTATTTCTACCAGAAGAGATGGGTTCATAATACCATAAGAGTTGGTTTGATATACCATAGGTAGGGGGTCAATATACCATGGGTAGGTAGATCAATATACCATAGGTAGGGGGTCAAAATATCATGGATAGGGGTAGATATACCATGGATAGGGGGTCACTATGCTATGAGTAGGGGTACGATATAGTATGGGTAGGGGAGTCAAAATATCATGGATAGGGGGTCGATATACCCTGGCTAGGGGGTCAAAATACCATGGGTAGGGGTCAACATACTATGGGTAGGGGTCAACATACCATGGGTAGTGGGTCGATATACCATGGATAGGAGGGTCGATGTACCATGAGTAGGGAGGGTAAAAATACCATGGATAGGGGTAGAGAGGTCAATATACCATAGGTAGGGGATCGATATACCATGGGTAGGGGGTAAAAATACTATGGGTAAGGGATCGATATACCATGGAAAGGCGGGTCAAAATACCATGGGTAGGGGTCGATATTCCATGGATAGGGGGGGTCAAAATACCATGGTTAGGGGATCTATATACCATGGGTAGGGTGGTCGATAATCCATGGGTAGGTGGGTCAAAATACCATGAGTAGGGGGGTCTTAAAATTTCTAAATTTCAAACAAATCTAAATATTCAAAAAAGTTCAAAATTTCAGAAATTGAATAAAATTTTAAAAAAATATTTAAATTTAAAAAAAATCTAATTTTCAAAAAAATTCAATGTTTTAAAAATTTCAAAACTTCATAAGATTTCATTTTTTTTAACTTCTAAATTTTCATAAAATTTTCAAATTTTCAAAATTTGTATATCATGAATCTGATATTTTCTCTTAAAATTGGATTTGCTGAGATTCCCTATATAAACTAAGGTTTATTTGTTTACTTAATATTTTCCATGTATTGACCTCAATGGAAGGCCATATTTGTATAATATATATTGCACAATGTATATGTTTTTAATAAAAGGTTAATAAAATAAGAAATACAGATATGATTGCTGTTCAAATGTTAAAAAAAGTAAAATTAATTTTTGATTAAAATATTTCTCTTCATTTCAATCACAAAATAATATTAATAAATTATTCTAAAGTTGTCTATTAAATTTTAATTTAAATCAAAACTATACTGTTGTAAGACAATAATGGTTAATATTCTAGTTTTCAAATTTTAATAAAGACAGTTTTAAGACCGTAAAACAACGGTAAACGGACAGAAAGTCACAGGACAAAGAGTCACAGGACAAAAAGTCACAAATCATTATTCTAATACACATAGGACAAAAAGTCACAGGACAAAAAGTCACAAATTTCAATTTTAAATATAGGACAAAGTCCAAGTTTGCTTGTATGTTCATGACATTTCTTTTCCCACATTAGATTCTACAGCAGATAGTTAAATTGATACATTTGATAGTGATAAGATCTTGATGCAACCTGTTTTGCTTAGGTTAAAACTATGTGGTAACCTCTTGATGTCTATTCCATCATTGCTTTTAGTGATATACTGGAATATTCATGGCATTTTGTCAGTGGTGAGGTGTACTCGATACAACATTATGTGATAAAGATTTCAAAGCCGAGCCGTAAAAACAAATTCTGCAAAACAACAACAGGTGGTACCTATTTGCTCACAAAACCCATACTGCAGACATCACCAGGAAATAAGAGCAGAAATTGAAAGGAAAAAACTTAGAACTGTCTCCTCTGTATTGTTAGTTTGATCTATTTCTGAAGAAAGAAGCCATACCCCCCTGATTAGAAACCATTAACTGTTGTCAAAACTATTAATTAGATATGCATCCTGCTTGTTTATTTAGAAATCAAGTTGTTGTTTTAAAAGGGATATTTCAATGATTGTAAATATATATGTACTTCCTTTAAAGCCACAACACACAAATGTAACAATTTTATTGGCTAAAAGAAATTCACACAAGTAGAAATGTTAATCTTTCAACTTCATCCAAAAAAAAAAACAAAAATATCTTTGAATAAATCTCCAAAAATATTTAAAAATAATAAAAATCAAATAAAAAAAATTGACATAAAAAATTGACATAAAAAATAAAATGCTGTGAAAAATACCTCTGCAAAAACACTTAGAATAATATTACTGGAATTAAACATAATATTTAATATTTGGGTTGATTGTTTTTAATCAAACCTTTTCTTTAATTGAAAATAATGAACAAATAATGAAAATTGTGACTTTTTGTCCAGTGACTTTTTATCCTATTTTTTACAATATTTGAGGTTGTGACTTTTTGTCCTGTGACTTTTTGTCTGTGACTTTTTGTCCGTGACATTTTGTCCTGTGACTTTCTGTCCTACATTCTAAAACAACATTCTTTCAAAATCATGCATTGTCTTATCATGAGACAACTTTGAAAATTGCATTGATGGTATGTCCTTTCCACATAATGTTTTGCTTAATATTAAAGAATTAAATTCAAGGAAATCCTTTTTATATCTATATGCTTTATTTATACATATTTTCTTTGTCCAAAAAGAATCACATCTTTCACTAATAACAGATTAATCCATTGAAAAGGTATGAAAGTAGAACTGGTAATAATTGGTGTCATAATAAGACCTTAATTACCTTATATACCTGGTTAGCTGAACTACAGAAATGTAGTTGATTACCCACAATAAACTTTTGACAGGATGTTTGAGATCATTCGATACATTTTTAAGATGTGTTAATATATGACATAATGCTTACTACATGTATAAGACTGGAGAATATTAGAAGAAGGCTCTAATTGCTGTCAAAATTTTGCATTACATTATAACAGTAAATACTGAATTGGAATTATATCCATATCATTTTGACCCTCCCCATCCATGGTATTTTGGCCCTCCTACCCATGGTATATCGACCCTTACCCATGGTATTTTGACCCCCCCACCGATGGTATATCGAACCCCCTACCAATGGTATATCGAACCCCACCCATGGTATTTTAATCCCCTACCCATGGTATTTTGACCCCCCTACCACTGGTATATCGACCCCTACGCATGGTATTTTGACCCCCTTCCGATGGTACATCAGCCTCCTACTAATGGTCTTTTGACCTCCATACCAATGGCATATCAATCCCCATACCCATGGTATATTGACCCCCTATCCATGGTATTTTGACCCACCTGCCCATGGTATTTTGACCCGCCTAATCATGGTATATCGACCCCACAATCATGGTATTTTAACCCCCTACCCACGGTATATCAAACCCCTTTTCCATGGTATATTGACCCCCCTTCCCATGGTATATTGAACCCCTGCCCATGGTATTTTGACATCCCTATCCATGGTATATCGACCCCCTACCGATAGCATATCGATCCTCCTACCTATGGTATTTTGACACCCCTACCCATGCTATATCAAACCCCTTACCCATGGTATTTCGATCCCCTACCCATGGTATATTGTCCCCTATGCTCATGTTATTTTGACTCCCCTATCCTTGGTATTTTGACTGCCTACCCATGGCGTATCGACCCCCTCTCCATGGTATTTTGACTCCCATACCCGTGGTATATCGACCCCTCTACCCATCGTATTTTAACTCCCATACCCATGGTATATCTACCCCTATACTCATGGTATTTTGATCTTTCTATCCATGGTATAATGACCACCCTACTCAAGGTATATCGACTCCCCTGACCATGATATTTTCACCCCTCCTACTAATGATATATCAAAGCCCCTTCCCATGATATATCGATCTTCCTACCCATGGTATTTTTACCCCCTTATCTTGGTATTTTGACCCCCCTACCCATGGTATAACGACTCCCCTTACCCATAGTATTTAAACTCCTCTACCCCTATTATATCGACCATCTAACCATGATATTGTGACCCCTCTACCCATGGTATACCTCCTAACCATGGTATTTTGAACCCCCTGCCTATATCTTGATTAGAAATGAGGGGGGTCAAAATACTATGAGGGTTTAATTTACCATACAGGGGGGGTCAATTTTCAATAAGGGGGTCAACATACCATGGATGCAAATTGACCCCGGGGTCAATTTACCATGTTGGTCAAATACCATATGACACCGGGACCAGGATTAATCCTTTGGCACGACTACGAGTGACTTCAAATTTGAGATTAAAAGTAATAAAGGATCGACAATTTTAAAATAAATTTACATGTACAATCTGTAATTGGAATAAAAATAATGAGAAAAAAAGATTGTTCTTTTTTTAGTTGTGAAAACAAAAATTGAAAATAAAACTGAGAGAAAATATTTGTAAGACATAAAAACGAATTTCATATATATTAAAGGAAATAGCTAGTGTGCATGCATGCTAATAAAGTAGTTTCAGTTGATTTGGTTTTTAATTTCTAAATTAGATCAAATAAATTCTGCTAAATATCTGCAGAATTTTCCAGAACTGTCAAAATAAAAATTATATTATCCATGTTCCACTTCCGATTACATGATTTTACGGCTCATCTGTATTGTATTGAAACTTTCTCGAAGATTTGCTGCCCAATGAAATTCATTATGTTGAAAATATATAAAATACACTAATGTTATTTTGTGTGCAGACACAAAATCCAAACGTTTCTCACAAAAGCCATGAAAATTGATTCCCACGAAGAAAAGTAATTTAAGAGTATCTAAAGATAAATATCGATAACCCTCAGGTCCCTTTAAATATCTGTAATATCATGTATAGAAAAACAACCAATTATATGTACGTCAATGAAGAAGCCCTACATTATCCTTTGTATCAACTTTTAAATCATTTCTACAGAGGACGTTTCAATGTCGTTTCACCTGGCTTAGCGTGTTTCACCAATATTTTCTGATAATATATTAAAATATTTGTACAATAATAATTAGTTTTTGTTCTTTAAACTGAGGGGGGAGTAGCTAATAAATTTTAACAACAACTACATGATTTATGAATTGTAAAGTCCAATACAAAAATGTATATCTAATAAACGGTTTATTCACGTTTCTCCCACATTGAAGTGTCAAACAATAGATTGACTTGGTGTTAAACAGTAATTAAAATTGTTTATATTAGTTCTGCTCAGGTTGGCTTTAGTAAGTTCACGTTGAGCCACATGATTGTGTTATTTATTTTATTTAATTAAAAACATCATGCTCTTAATGTTCAAATGCTGTCCGTTAATATCTTACCCAACAAGTTTGGTAGAGTTCGACTAGAGCTGAATGATTACCAGGACATGGTTAAGAATAATAGAGGAAAGAGATGTTACTGGAAATGCATAGTCCCGTTATGTCCAGCTACAGTTAACACCCACTACAAGACTATCACAAAAAGTGCTAGTTACACGCACCAAATTCAGGAAGAGTAAAAGCTGAAGCAGTAATCAACATTATCAAAGAGGGAAAAACTGCGCAGCGCAGACTATATGGACACCAATCCAGATCACGACGACATCATTTCGGACCTGCCAACATTCTACGAGAACCGCAGGTTACTTTACTGATCCCACTACACAGAAGCACCAAAACCGATCACCCGCACTGATACACAACATGAAGGCAAATGGGCATAGACCTTGGCACACGAAAATTCACATGTTTATTACAGCTCGCAACCTCACCAACCTTATATTAACAGACATCATCTATGGAGACGACACTTTCTATACTTCGCCAACTCAAGTTACTCAAATCTACACACTACACGCAATGGTCGACGATGTCATGTACCCACTCGTCTTTGGACTACTACCAGATAAAAGTGAAGAAATATACGACCGTTATTTCAACTTACTCAATACCACTTGTCAACAACATCAACTTCAGTTAACACCACAGACAGTCTTCATCGACTTCGACACAGCTACCTGTAATTCCACACAACGAGCATTCACACACGGCACTATGAAAAGCTGCTTCTTCTGCTATAATCAATGCATCTAGAGAAAGACACAGGAACTTGGAAACGCCACCGCCTAGAGAGAAAACGACAACGTCCGACTATTCGTAAGACGAGCAGCAGTTCTAATGCTGGCACCATCGGAACTACTAGTAGTCAAAGATGTATGGTTCACCGCACTGGAAAACAGAAAATAGATTGCCATCAACACGACAACTTTCGCCGATTATGTTACAGAGTGCAAGGTCCAGATATCGGTAGGACGCACACAGCGACCCAAGTTAAAGAAGTACAGAAAAATCGACAACAGTCTAACATTTTTATTGCCAGAAATTAAAGTTTGATATTTAAATTGTCGGTTTCCATGTGTTATACTAAGATTCAAAACGGGGGGTTGAAACATGGTTGACATTGATAGTTATTTTAAGTCATTAAAAACTTCATGGGTGTCAAGATTGACAAATAATAATTTGGCAAACTGGAAAGTCATACCAATGAAATATTTTAATAAATTTGGAAAAAAAATTGGTTAGTTTTCAACATGAACATAGATGATATCAAGAATTTACCTAAAACTAATAATTTGTCAGCTTTCTATAGGGAAATAATTATGTGTTGGGTAAAAACAGGAGGAAGTCAACTTCCAAATTCTAAACATTTTGCAAATATTAGAAAACAACTTATATGGGGTAATAAATACATAAAAGTGAAAGGTAAAAGTTTCCTATTTAATAATTGGATAGTTAGTAATCTAATTTACATCAATGACCTTTTGGATGAAAATGGAAAACTATCCGAAGAATTTATTTCCAAGAAATTAAACTGTAAGTAAATTGGATTTCAGAACTTTATACTTTTAAAAAGGGATTATCAAGAGAATGGGTTAAAATCCTATCTGAAGAAAATTCTATAAGCAGTACAGTTAATATCACAAAAAACAAAGTTATATGGAATAATAAATACATGGGTATTGAAATTCTTACGAACAAATTGTTTTACAATTCAATGATTAAAGCGAAAGCAACAAATCCTGTTGGTTTTAATAACTGGTCTAGACATTTAAATTTAGACGAAAATCCTGATATGTCACAAATGTATTCGTTTATTTTTTATTTTTTTGCAAGAAAATAAACTTAAAATTTTCCGATGGAAATTGATTCAGTTTATTATTCCAACAAAAAAATTATTAACTGTTTGGAGAATCTCAAATTGTAGTTTATGTAATTATTGCCAAATAGAAGAAGATTATATGCATTTATTTATGTCATGTAAGTAAGTATCTGTCACATTTTTGGAAAAATGTTACAGAGTTTTTTAAAAAGGTAAATTTTGAAATTAATATCTCTCTTAAACATCTAGTTTTAGGATACACAATTTTTGATAAAGAATATTTCGATTTTAACTATATTCTAACAATTCTAGGTTATACCATATACAAATCGTATTATGTGTCGGAACAAAAAACAAATCAATAGATGTTTACAGTTTATTTGTAAGAGAATTACGGTCAAGGTTAAAAGTACATGTAGGTAAATGTGTTATTTAAAAAGATACAAAAGTGTATTGAAAAGTAATTATGAAAAAGTATATGATATATTTGTTGTAATATATTATTTATATACGTTGATTATTCCCTGGATAATCAATGATGGTTTCACAGGGTAACTTCAAAGGAGCTTGGACTTTGAAGGTGAAATGCATTGTTGAATAAAATATATCTTGTTGTTAAAAAAAAAGATTCAAAGCGCGGAAAATAGAATAAATTCAGCTTTTTTTCTACCAACGCATGTACTTATGTAGTGGGGTTCAATAGTTTGTATGACGTCCCATACATATCACCGATTTGATGTTCAATATTGGATTATATATGTTTGGTACAAGTATAAAAATCGCGATCTTTCTTTTTTTGGTGTAGATTTGTTTAGAAAAGCAGCCGAAATAAGAAATGGCCTTGCTTACAATCTTCTAAGACACTACTGGAGTGCCGGTCCAAGGGGTGGGTACCACGGGCGATGTTATCTAACTTGCACTTACCAGTCACAAATAAGCCAGCCAAATTACCTAGAACATATGGCAGTTCAAAATGTATTATTTGCTATGAAGACAAGTAACTATAGGATAACAAATCCCGAAAATAGGTACGTGATTGTTTGACCAATAACAGCATTGCCTCGTTGAAAAGAGCTGCGACAATTGACAGTTTTCCCGGGAAGAGATTGGAATCGGGTTATGTATTTTATATCACAAAACATGCTACAACAAACTGACAAGATGTCTTTACAAAGTTAATGAGAACTTGGAAAATATGTAAGATGATGAGGATTAAGCAATATTTGACAGATCTGTTGATACTTTAGCTTCCGGAATTGAAACAAATGTTTTGGAAGCATTGAAAGTGGTAACTATGTCAGAACTTTAGTCTCTAGTCAGCTTAGTGAAGAAGGCATTGAGGACTCAAATTAAAAGTCCTGGTATTTCCAAAAAGGCTAGAAAAAACACTTCGGAGGCAAGCTTTCATTTTGATGGTGGCAGATCATTGAAGTAGCTTTAGAATCTATGAAGCAGAACCAATTTAGCGATTTGGAAGTGTCAGATCTCCCAAAAGAAAGCGTAAAAGTTGATGAGCTAGCCCGACATGTGTATTATACAGCAAACGCGATACGGAAATCGACTTTGTCAGAAGCCAAGTCGTCAGTACCATTTCCTCCGACTGGTAGCTTTATAAATGAGTAATTTGTGACCATGCCGAATTCGTTGTATAATTTGATTAACTTGGTTCTGACTGAGGACCAATCAGATCGACCCATTTCAGACTTAGAGGTTGAAATATCAGAGGCAACCAATATGCGTGTTGAATAATTGCACAACACCTCATTTACGACGTCACAGGTCGTAAGGTGTAAACCCTTGAAAATGTAGGTCTGGCTGTACTGTTAAAAAATCTTACTGGTTCAGCCAAACTAGTAAAGGCTCGTGAAACACTTTATAGAGTAGATGATAGTTCTAACATTCGATCTCATTGATGTGAAAAATGTCCTATGTGCTTTCTACGATTTTCCGTCAATTGATGATATTAATAAGGTACGATTCCTTTTGTTTTGATTATCAAAAAACACTCAGTGTGTTAGCTACCAACAACAAAAGACGCTATGCAGAAACACACAAAGAGCATATTTCCAGGCAACAGTTTGGAAACGTGACTGTCAGTCGATATATCAGCTGAAAAACCAGGATGGCAGAAAAATAAGTTGTCTGTTATAACTTAACTGGATGGACCAGCAGCCTTGATGCATTGATGCTGCTCATTAGTGGTGGGTGTAAAACAATCTACGCCACAAAACGTTGTTCTTGTAGGTCACAAGGTTTATCATACACAGATGTTCATATTGCCAAAGCACGAATCAAACAGAAACTCTATCAGAGAGAGATAGTGAAAGTGACGATGAGGAAGAAGATTAAAACGTGAAATCGTAGTTTGAGGGAATAAAAGGCCGTTGGCCACTGGTCCCCCGACGCCAAGGTTACATCGTAAGATTAAATTTTGAAACTACTGTAAACTAGAGGGTCAGGGGAACCTGTATCACTCATAATTCTGAAAGGGGACCATCCAAGGACCATTTTGAAATAAAAAAAAGGGGAGTAACTCTGGTTAGATTTGTCGAAAAATCATCATTATCGAACTTGACCTAGATATTCATGACATACACTTACATACCAAACCTAGTTTCAATCTGACTTTTTGTTCACAAGTTATAATTTGGAAACCAAAATATTAGCAATTTTGAAGTATAAAAAGGGATGTAACTCTGGTAAGATTTGTCAAAAAATGATCGCTATCGCACTGGACTTAGATATTCATGAGATACACTTACATACCAAACCTAGTTTCAAT
>MJUT01061220.1:72411-83176 GCA_002080005.1 Gigantidas platifrons
AATTGATTACAAGTGACATGTAACATAGCATTTTTCGGTTAATAATAATTCCGACGTCCATCACGTACGGCGGGCTGTCGGCAAATTTATATTTGCGTTTGTTTATTATTATGCCTTATACTTTAGAGTATAGATAATACCCAATCATATTGTAACATTTCAATGAAAAACGGAAGTAATGTAATTATATATTATTATTATTATTATTATTATTATATTTCTACAACATGCGTAATGCAAAATACAAATCGTAAAAATAACACAAAGGTTTCAGAAACAATCATGAGTATACTTATATTAGTAGTAGTAAATAAGAGGTTTCAAATTAGTATTTGTGGTGGAGCAATGTGGTGGAGCTACCGGAAGTAACGTGACCGGAAGCGGTCCTGATAGTGACAGGAAGTGACGTCAGTCACGTGACCGAAAGCGGCCCTGATATTGACAGGAAGTGATGTCAGTCACGGGACCAGAAGTGACGTCATTTCCCCCTGGCCGTTTTTTCTTCAATTACGTCATTTTCCCGCGTTTTTATTTCTATGACGTCATTTTTCCCTTTCTACAGTAGTACAAGTCCCATTGCGCATGACCGATAGGGATACCCGATGTCACCCGAAGGGGTGCGCACAACCGGTTTTCCCGCCATTGTTGGGTGTGCTGACCTGAAATCACGTTACCCGTGAAAAAAAAAGTACAGGAAAATGTATTGTATTATGACGTTTTCCTTTAATATGAGACCAGACCATTTAAGTTAATTTGCTAAGTTAAGTGTGTCATTGTTGTTGTGTAGTTTGGTTTTATGGAGAAATAGTTATATTTCCCTTCCTTTGGTTTCTATGACAATTATGAAATCAAATTTTAAACAGTGATGGTCAACGACTCCCCAATATCAACAAAAAGAACTATCACATCTCATCTCAACTCAGTGAACACTGAAAAGGAGGTAGACAACGACAGTGGATATTGGAAGTTTAGGAAACAGACATGTTATTACAAAAAATGTACTTCTACATTGTTTTATCTTTATGCTTGTATTGTTGTTATGTTGTGTATCCAGATCATCACTTTACTGTAATATACCTTCAGACTTGTGTACTCTGTGTTTGTCTTGTTATTACTTCCACATTGTTTTATCTCTATACCTGTACTGTTGTTATGGTGTGCATCCAGATCAACAATTTACTGTAATATACCTTCAGACATGTGTACTCTGTTTTATGTTTGGAGCTTAATTAGCATAGAAACAACGTTAACTTCAAATACGTATTTGATACTGACTAAGCATCAAATATTACAAACAAACCACATACCTTGATAGAATTAATATCAACCATCAAACAGACATATTCAATACATATCATATATACAGTTAATAATGCTACGCTTTACACTCTACAACAGTAAGGGCAAAGAAAACCACAAATTAAATTACAAATAATTACAAATAATGCCATTTTAAACTTACTTTATAACAATAAGAATAGAAGAAGTGGCAATGACTCTTGAGTAATTAAGTAAACAAGTAAAATCACCTTGATCTATATATTTTTTTCTTTCATCAAAAAGGCTATTTAAAAGTTTACATAAATTGTCTAAAATTATGTTATCTTCAGATGACAGAAGGCAAATTAATTTATCCTTATCAGATAAAGATTAAAAAAAATTATTATAACTTTTTATATTTTTCGCTATTTCAAAATATATTTTTCCTGTAGTAATTTTATAACTTTGTGTCTGATTGATTTTCGTTCAAATTTATCCCGCGAAAAGACCGAGAAATCGACAAATCGACAAATTGCTTTTACACAACTAGTCCACGATTTTTTATTTTCATTGTCCAACTGTTCCGATACAAAAAATGCCTCCTGTAAAAGAATATCATCACTATTTAACAATCTCACATATTAAGTAAAAATACTAACATACAGGGTATCTACCTAACTCGCCCATAACTCCAATGTTTGCTGTCCTTTTATTCACTTCTAAAACTTATTTACAAAATTTCTTATGTATATTTTCTAGTGGAAAGCTATTACATAGTTTAATAAAAAAAAGTTATCTTTTGAACTTAACCTGAAAACGTGAAAATAACCTCAAATTTTGCGATCACGTGATCATCTGCTATTACGGTACTGGTGAATTTTTAAGCGTCCTTAGCTACACTTTTAAGACAGATTGACTGAAGAATTGAGCGTAATGCCAAAACTCTGTAAGTATTATAAATGTCATACACAAGTAAAAATACACAATTTAGCAGTATTTAATGTTCGGTTTGAAACCGGTAATTAACCAATAACAACAGGTAAACAAACAAAGGAAGCGAAACGTGTGGGTGAACATGAAAACAAACCCACGTGCATATTTGTTCAAGCAACTAAAAAACGAGCTCCCAATCATCGAAAACATGATACAACAATCAGCATTTCAATATATCTAAATAGTAAATACAAAAATGTACATGTATCGGAGACGTGATCTGCATGGACTGTTGTAAAATACGAAGATACGGCGACTTTATACC
The DNA here is from genome assembly GCA_002080005.1 of Gigantidas platifrons. NCBI lineage: Eukaryota > Metazoa > Mollusca > Bivalvia > Mytilida > Modiolidae > Gigantidas > Gigantidas platifrons. The sequence continues at coordinate 74,930 of MJUT01061220.1, forward strand.
ACAAAAATACAGATACAGTACAGGTGTACCGAAACACATTTGAAATAACCATGTATTGATATAACATAGCAGATGATAACATTTATTATTATTACTATAGATGAAAGTCATTTTTGAAGTGAAAAAGATACCCACCACTAGTGACTACAAATAAAAAGAAAAAAAGAGTGAGACACCCCCTCTCCCCATTCACATTTCGATGCACATGCCTGATAGAAAAATACTGTTAAGACAATCTGTTAAATGGGAAATCGAAAATCAAGGGACAATGTATGGCATATCGGTTGCACAGTCACGTACAATTTAACTAGAAAGGACACAGACAACACAGACTCCACTAAAAACTGGGAGTGACTTCAGGTGTCCGCAATAGTAAAGCAAGTACACCGAATAACACTAAGCCCACTAAAAACTGGGGCTGAAATCTACTAAGCCTAAGGGACCGACTATTTTATTTGAAAGGAGGGGCTATGGTTTTTACCCTGCAGTCAGTGTTTTTGTTTTCGTGATATGACAACAATTGTTTTTTCCGAAGTGGATGAGCAAAATATTTTCCCCCTCTCTTGTTCTATCACAGTGATTTATCACAGTATGTCTCTACCTGTACTGTACATGTACATGTATAAACCCTGTCAAAGAATTATAAATGTGAGAAATTAAATGTGCTTCTGTGTCATTGAGGAAAACAAAATAATAAATGTGTGTTTGAAGTTACATTACCACCAAAAATATGGTAAGGATGCACCTGTATGCAAAAACATTTTAGATGCATACATGTACACCAGAGACATGTACCGCTAGATGGTAAAGTATGAAAAAAACATTTCCCCCATTTTGTTTTAAATCCATGCGGATTACAGTTGAACCTTGCTATCTCGAACTCGGATAACTCAACGTTTATTTCTATCCTGTTTTCTATAATTTAAGCCTAAGCACTTCAGATAATTTGAATACTCGGTTAACTCAAGGTAAAATCGCCAGTGCCGTTGACTTCGACATAATGAGGTTTGACTGTATATACATGTACAGGAAATAACTTAACAACAAGTCCAGTTTTCCCGACTGCCTGTACCAAGTACAGATATCTCGACTTTATATCAAAGTTCCACTTATGCGTCTTTTGGTTGGTGTGATGGTGTATTTTGGGTTTGCAGAGAATAATGGTACGACAGATCATTACCGTAATGAATTTTAAAAAAAAATAATGACACACATGTACATTGTAATCCTACAAAAATGTACATGTATGTACATGTTGCACCAAGATATCCTGTATTCGTACAAGGAAATACCAGGAATATAATAGAATATTTTATTGAACCAATAGTGGGCCCACAAGGGGCAAAGTCAATACAAATTAGGTCACATAATGTCACTTGTCTAGTAGTGAGGGAATATTCATGGATTGCAGTTTCAGGCAAACCCTATATACATATAGCTATCCCCTTTCAGGAATGATTGGGGGCTTATATGCTGGAATGATAAATAACTTTACAATTCGGATGTTTCGAATCATTTCCATTCCGTCAAAATTTTGTTATTTTCGTCTGCCAGATCACGTGATTTCGATGGAACTAAAGGCCCCGAGTTTCCGGTGTCAATGTACACAACAAAAACTTCAATCGATATGTGCCGTTTTAACGTTCGATTCTCATGTTAAAAATATCTTAACATTTTTTGTAAAAGACAGATATCAATTAAATTATTTTATTTGTATCAAAGACTTCAACGCAGAGGCAAATAATTCTTTAAAATTAAATTTGTTTTCTTTCTTTATTTGCGGCTGTCAGCATCATGAAAGGATAAACGATCTGCCTTTATGTATATATTTCTTATATAAGACAGATAGTGGGGTACCGAACACCAGTATTTATTCAGCGGTTTCCTTGGCGTCTCCATATTACAATTACTTATAATCTACCGCATCTACGACTATGATATGCTGACGTTGTCACAGTAATAGCGCAAACACCGGAAGTCGCCTGCCTATTTGTTCAGACGTCAAGACACGGAAAAGACGGAACGTGGTCGGAATTGACATGATTCGAAACAACCGAATTCATTCCATACGGAAACTTGGACGGGAATGAACATCGTCCGTACGTGAAGTTGACCCGCCGAGTTCACCCCCTTTTTTCTTCCACAAACAAGGCTAATGTGCAAGTGGACATATAATTTGTAAATAAAATGAACATCATATAACATAAATTTCAATAACTTACTATTTATTTTGTAGATGGGTTGAAATCCTTTCTGTTTATTTCCTCTAACCAAGAACGTCTATTCTGGTCATCTTTTGGCAGGCAGTGTAGCTTGTACGGAACTAAACATGGACCATCTGCGTGTTTTATGTCATGATCGTCAAAAATTACCTGTCCCCAACAATGAAGCTTTTTCTGGCTATTTGTGCAACCCACAACAATGCATTGTTTACCACCAATTCGTTCATATTGCATTTTCCCGGAGTTTTTGTTCAGTACCGTAATGGCGTATACAAACTATTGAAGAACGCATTCAAGGGAAATAACTACGTAGTTACTATTCTATGGAATCGTCTATTGTCAAATATATGGATAAGACTCTTAATATTTGGCTTATGACCATCAAAACGTTTTATAAGCTTAAAATAAGATTTCAGGCCCTTTTTATGCAAATTTTGCTTTGCCTCAGTGAAGGCTCCCGAAACAGAAAAATTCATTCCAAGGTATGAATAGCTCCTATCATTCTCAATGATAGAACTATTAAATTTTAGAACATCAATCTTTAATCTACCACGGTTATTAAATATCATAGCCTTACTTTTAGAAGTATTTATATCTAAATTCCACCTCTCACAGTACTTTGAAAGTTGGTTTAAAGGCATATTGTCTACCAAAATCGTAATTTTTTCGTACCCAACATTATTGTCGTTTTCCGTACTGACCTTTGTAAAATGAAGATTAAACACCGAATTATTGGCGAATACGCTACGAAACGTTGTTTTTTCGATTTAAAAAAGCCGACCATCGTTACTGGAAGCTAATTAATTAAGCACTGACCTGAGCGAGGCCAAATCTATTTTTATGTATTTTTATGCCAGTAGCCCGGATGCTGCAGCATGTTGTGTTTGTTTACCTCGCTAATACGGCCGTTTTATGCTACTCATTGAAAATAATTTACTGTTGCCAGATGCAAGATTACATATATTGAACAATGTCTACCGAAAATGATCATAGGCATCATCATAAATTCATAAAATATGAAAAACGATTGAGAAAAGAAGGCAACATGCCTCGGCTTACCTATCAAGCAAAATCTTTGCCACTTCAGCTTGAGCTTGCATGCGTAGCACTTCCTTCAGTTCATTCCAACGGTCCAACTGATCCCCTACATATATCCTGCATTTGTTCCATTTGGAAGATACTGCACTTCTATTCCTCTTTCTCTCTGAATCCGTAAAAGTCCGCTTTCTTCGACGAGTTGACACTTTCTCTTTTGCCCAAGAACCACATGCTGTTTATTGTTTCTAAACAGTGCGCATGCTCAAGACGGGTTCACATAGAAGGTCATATGAATAGAGTCAGGTTAAATTGAATTCTTGTTATCCTGCACAATAATTCCGATAACGATAGTTCTGGGTCTTTTTTTGTCAAAAAAAGAACACAAATCGTATCTTTTGCAGCATAACTGTTTAATGATAGCTTAAACAAATCATTTACGACAATAATTTTGGGTATGAACAAATTACGATTTTGGGAGACAATATGCCTTTAGATAATTTGGAAGACCCGATGCTGTATCAGAAATTAAAATTACATCATCCATGCATTACACAGTTTAAATTTATTGAGTTCAATTTAACTGAGTCACAATCTTAAGTAAAAATATCAGGTAAATCATGGACGAAAATCTTAAATAAATTAGATTGACGTACTCCAACAGAAGGATGAAAAAGCTCTGTTAGCTTATTTTCCTTTACTTTCACAGAGACCTGTGTGTTTAAATACATATATTTAATAACATTATAAAATCTATCACTTATCTCATTAATTTTCAATTTATATAGTAAGGGACCAACCATTTAACTTGCAGCGGAGGTGGGGTTTATGGGTTTTTTTCTTTCGTTCAGAATTTTTTTTTCGGACAACACGAGAGTTAGAATATTTATTTTTTTTGTCGCGCAGAATTTAACATTAGGTTATATGACAAAAACTCTGAATTGGATTTTTTTTTCCTCCACCAAAATCAGAATATTTTCTTCAGCAACATTGGGAATCAGAATATTTTTTTAGGAAAAACCATAACCCCCCCCCCCCTTTCAAGTTAAATGGTCGTTCCCTAAGCCCAAGTGCCGAACCTACCGAAAGCCTTTCTAAAATCAATAAAACAAGTATATAAAGTCTTTGAATTAGACTGCATATTTATCAATAAGAGATTTTAACACAAATATGTAATCACTTGTTCTCTTGCTTTTACAAAACCTATCTGCTCTTTGCAAATAAGATTTCTGTTAATAAAATAATTTTCTAATCTAGTGTTGAGAATTTTAGTGAATAACTTGGCTACATTACTTCCTATGGTAATTCCTCAGTAATTACTAGGATCACCTTTGTGACCATTTTTAAACAGAGGTACAATGAAACCTTTTGCCCAACTTTTGGGAAAATTACCAGTTGTTAAAACTGCATTAAACAGCTTGCTAAAACTATTTAGAAGATAGCACTGACCATATTTTAACATTTCGTTTAAAACAGAGTCAAACCTACCTGCTTTAATATTTTTTAATTAACTTATAGCCTTGAACATTTCTTTAATAGTTATTTTATTATCCAGTTCATTAAACATATGTTCTTGTTCTAACTCTTTTAGAATACTTTCAAGATCTGTGTGTACTTTATCAGGTGCTTGACTGAGACTAAAATAATAATCGTATCATTCTTGACCTGAAATAGCACTATCAGACTTGTGACTGTTCACTAAATTACTTAATAGTGACCAATATTTTTTGGGATCATTATCCTTTAAATTACTTAATTGATCTATAATATTTTGTCTATTTCCCCTAGACTATGCTTCCGTTTTCTTGTCTTTCTATAAAACTTTAAATGACTGAAAAAGGCCCCTCTAACTTGAGGATTTGTACAATATTTTATAAATAACTTTTCCTTTTCAATCAACTGTTATTTAAGCTTATTCAAGGGTTCATCAAACCATTTTGGTTTGATGAACCATTGAATAAGCTTACAAATTTACTTTCCTATTAGTGATACACTCTTGAATGTTTATGATAACACAAATGATGGAGTTTCTTAGTCTCTAAGTTCACAAGTTCACTGCACTTAAAATGTCAGATAAAAACATAACACTCTGTTTGTCTTGTTATTACTTCTACATTGCTTTATCCTTATACCTGAACTGTTGTTATGTTCGCAGGTGTGTTATAGGCTGTTTCTAAGATTGCATGCAATAAAAAAGGGGGACTAGGTATGCAATACAAATTAATGAGTAAAACATAACAATATTTGAAGCATATTGCAACCAGTTATTTATACAGGTTCGAATGTGAAAATGTGTCAACTTTGTGCGAGTCAACGTGGATTTCTGTTGATAAAATGATGGTCACGTGACTACAATCAGTGCCTTATCTAATTTCGAAAAGTTATCAGTGGGAAAGCCGCCGACATTGAAGAGTTCCGATCTGTAGTCACGCGGGGAAAGGGAGATAATAATAAAAACCGTCATGGCGTCACTGTCATTTTGTAAACGATCGCGAGGCCGTATTTCAAATACAAAAATAAGCAACATCTGAATTAGTTTGATCATAATATGCATCGTAAATTTGTTAATGATCAGGTGTTTGGTGTAACTTAACCAATAAAACATGTACAAAACGCCTAACTGCTCGAAATATCAGAAATATCAAACGACGCCAGATGTCAATAAAAAATATGGCGGGTAATACCCTGGTCTGCAGTTGACTGACATAAATGCGTCCTCAAACCCGATGAAGGTTGAAATATATTTAAATCGAAAGAATAAACATAAAGGAAGGTCTGTTAATTAAACAAACCCGTCATTTGCTTGCTACATTTATAAATTTGGGTTTGAAGTCGTGGTTCATTTTCGGTCATTTTTTGCATTTTGATACCTTTGTAGGTACGGTAATGTATTCCCTATTCCGAACTTGCTGAACAAATGTGGACTTGGGGTTACCTAATTATCGTATTTAAACATCGTCAACAAAGTTGAGTTATATTCTGGTTTCATTAAACAAAATCGTGGATGTAGTTCAAATGGTGACGGCCCAATAGTCCGAAGGTCCGATAGTCCGAAGGTCCTATAGTCCGAAAATGTCCCTTTTTAAGTAATCTCTTGCACATTTCTTTATAAATGTTTGTATTATAACTTTTCACTGATGACATTTACTAATAATTAAATGATTTGTTGGTATAAGTACATGTGCATTCACATCTACGCGATCTTGCATAAAAAAACAATAATTGGCTGGTATAGACGATGCGTGCAGGAAAATGGAAAATTTCGATCCAACTGTGTCCTGTGAGTGTCAAGGTACCGATATGTCCAGGTGTCGATTTGGCCTGTACCAGATAGAACAGACGTGCGAAATTTGCAATTCACAACTAGCTATATAATACTTGTCTCTGCATGATATTATGCATTAGTTTTTTCACCATTTCTAGTATTAGCAGTTCCAGGCATCTCAATAGACCCTTTCACGTTAACTGCAGAGCTTCACGATTTTGGAGGGAACTGAGTGGAAACGCGCCGCTTTCCGCAAATTGACATCAGTTGACAATGAAAGTGACATTGTGAGGCCTTCATTTACTTTAGAGGACCCACCCATATTTGGTATTTCCAAAGCTAACCCTACTCCTAGCCTAACTCTAACCTGAGGACACAACCTACGGCACTAGATGGCACGTTGACACAGTCTACAGCACTAGCTATGTATATATACATTTGTATATTGATGGCACATTGATACGACGTTAGGTGCAAATATTTCAGTTACCCTATAGGTTGTGGGTTCCCTAAAGTAAATAAAGGCCCATTGTGACGTTACAATTTTTTCGGGAAATTGCACGTTACCACTCAATTCCCGCCAAAAACACAGTCCCGCAGTTACCATGAAAGGATCTATTGTTTTTGTGATTCTTATTCAATATGCCAAAAGGGCCAAACAGGACTCGTTATTTTTCCTGTTTCTCAGAAGTAAAGCCCACCCAAATAAATTTCTTCTCTTCTGACAACAAACAGACAATGACCATGAATTGTATAATTCATACGCAGTTAAGTATTTGCTTTCAAAATTTCGTACTGCATCTCATGCCGGTATACTTCACTTTAGGGCTCATTTATACTTCGTCGCGCGACCGTTGCATCATGATTTCGCGATTTTTGTCCTCTATTGTTAATTGGGAATCTTTAGAATTTGGACATAAAAATTTATTGATTAGTGGATGGCGATTGTCGCGCGACATACAGCGACGAAGCATAAATGAGCCCTTATGATACTATAAAAATGATCTCCATGTACATATATAAATGTATTATGAAATAAAAGAATGTGTCCATGGGACAGATATGCCCCGTCATATTAACTCGTTCGGCAATCTTGAAGTAGGTAGGCGACAGCTTTAATAATAGCTTACACGTTACAACTCATCATTACAAAGCTCTATACCAAGTATCGAACCATACATTCCTTTCAAAAGAATCCGAGAAATCTTTTACGAAAATTTGTGCGTTTTTTAGACAAAAATTCGCAGCAAAGTTGGTCGATAAATAGGAAGTAGGTGTGTGACAGCTTCCAAGATAGCGTACACATTACAACTCATCATGACAAAGCTCTTTTCAATGTATCAAATCATTCCCTCAAGTAGAAGCCGAGGATTTAGTATACAGACGTACGGACGGACCTCGGTAAAACTTAACGCCTATTAGAGAGAACAAAAAATATGAAAAAGATGTCAAGGAGACAGCGAAACGTCCACTATTAAACGGAGAAAATTTGAGGACCCAAAAAAACATTCAACTGGTAGGGTGAAAATCCAGTATATTATTCGTTCTCGTTTATCATTTTTCTGATTAAGAAGTAATGATACAGGTAGAAGATCATCTGCCTATTTAATGATCAAATTTAATACCTATATTATATATATACATAAATAGGTTCCATACAAGCACAAACGACGTTCTGTGCAATGATATCATAATTTAGGCACGGTCCATTTGAAATTTGGAACC
>MJUT01061220.1:86735-109543 GCA_002080005.1 Gigantidas platifrons
AAAAAAAAAGAAAAGCTAAATGCATATTAATATGTTGCTTTATTGTGGAGCCCAGTAACTGACATGATAATTTTAATTTCGCTTATGTGAAATAGTTTACGGAGCCCGTTTTCTGACATGAGAATTTTTTTATTTCGTTTATAGATATTTTTTTTAATTTAGTTTATGCCAAATACTATTTCGTATAACGTCATAAAAATATTTATCATGTCAGTTAACGGGCTCCGTGCTTTATTGTTACTCATCAAAAAAGAATAAATTCTAATTAAGAAAGAAGCGTCTTTTAATTTTTATAATATTAATGTTTTAAAAAGAAACCATCACAAAGAAAGATAATTAAAATGTTGGCATGCGGTGAAATATTTATCCAATTTGCGTAAATTATACCTCAAAAGACGGCATTGTCATAATTTAGCCTTAATTTATGGTACTTAAGAATGTGCTTTGCAAAGTTTTGACCTTTTTAACTTAAGACATCAGCAATGTTACATATCTGGCATGCATCTGGGATATGTACAATGAAAAAAGACCACAGGATTTACACAGACATTCTGTTCTTTGTATTTGATCTCGATCTACTTTGATTATTTATTAGGTTTAAATAAAATACCTTGTCTTTTGTATGAACAATTATTTATATCCCGTTATATACACGACAATATGGTTTAAAAGGAATATATATTACTTGGTTCTATTTCAAGCTTGTCTTATTATTTGTTATGTTAATTTGTCAAGTACGCACATGTGTTTACCAAGAAGCTAATTGTATTGATTGGTAGATTAGTACAAATTGTAATTGAATTCAAAGCTATTGTCAATTAAATTACGGGATAGATATTCGTGAGTCAGATCTCTGGTCGGAACACAGCAAACATTATACAGTTTGTCTTTATATTTCTCGGCTAAGCATGGATGCCAGACAACTCGGCCCGCGGACAACTTGGACGGAGACATGTCGGCCCGTAAGCGAGGACTAGTTGGCACGTATGTTAAGACAACTCGGATCGTATCGGTGATAGCTCTTAAGAGTGCATTTGCGTCTGTAGACGTTTCCGACTTACGACCTTTAGTGAAACGGTCGCCAGTTCTTTAAAAGAAAGAAAGAAAAACAAATTTTAAATCTCAAAACATGTAGCTGTTTGTGTAATATTTACATACTTCCGACGTTCGTTTGGTACTTCTTATCCATACTTAGCTACAAAAATAAAAAAGCCGACTCGATATGATTTTCTCTCGATTTCCATCAGTAAATAAATTATTTATTTTCTCCCAACAATCTAAATAACTAATAGTCGAAAAATAAAATAATTTAAGAAGTTGGGAAATCGACAAAAATGGAAAAATTAGAGAAATTATGGGGGAAATAAATATGTGCGTTTTGGGAAGCTGATGGGTCCCTATTTGTTTACCAGTTATCACTTTGCAAAGTTCAAAGATCAAATTAATATTGGTCCTGGTTATTAGGTAATAAGTGTGAACGGTATGTGCCGATCAAATGTTATTATTTATCAGAATGAAACCAAATTTTAAATATATTGTAGTGATAAAACAGAAAGCCACCATATCACCGAAAAAATGTTGAAAGTGGCGATAAACACCATAACCTGGGTAATGGACAAAGTCACTCATTATACATACTGTTACTTTCCGGGGTATAGTAAATGTGGAAAAAATATATTGTGACTTTTTTTCCTGTTACCGACGACGACAGCTGAAATTACCGGAGATTTTCGCCGATTGCCGGCTTCTAATGACATCCCTGAATATCGGTATGAAAATTTAACTCAAATTTTAAATGTTTCAAAAAGATATCCACATTTTCTTTTTATACTGAAATATATCTTGTAGTCCTTGAAGATGTTTCATACAAAACATTATTTTTCCTTTTTCAAATTATCTAGGGCATCATAGTGGACATGACATAATATATCTGTGAATACTTATTCATTTTGTTCTGCATATTTACCTGAAATGGAAATGTCAAATTTCTTTCCAAATAAAAATGAATCAATATCAGTGCTGTGATCTCTTTTATCACAAAGGGGGCAACTGACATATTCACAGTTTCTTAAAGAAAGAAGCATGATTATAATTTTCCTCCAGTACCCTAGAAAAAATGCTTAAATTTTCTTTCACATTTCCTACAAATACAAAGAAAAATCGGACATATTTGCAAGTATTTTGTACAAACTCATAAAATTCAATATCATCCAACTTTTTCTGAATGAGATGGACATAACCTTTAGATATGAATTCTTGACCACAATGACTATTTAAAAGGCTCAGGATTTGTGTCAGGGTGGACTTTGTGGCAGTTCGACATCTGCATACTCCTCTGTGACCACATGGGCTTGTCTTTAAGACACCATATATATAACTTTATTAAAAAAAATATGCACCTCTATCAACTTTAGGATATATATAACTTTATTTAAAAGAATATGCACCCCCACATATTATACTTATAGCATGTAGGGAGCATAATTTTTTTTTAGTAAAGTTATATCTAGTATGTAGGGGTGCATATTTTTTTTAGTATAGTTATATAGTATGTAATTGTGCATATTTTTTCAGTTAAGTTATACTGCATGTCATAAATGATATATTATTGGGTGCATATTTTTTTAAATACAAAATATAAAAATATATGTCTTAAAAATGATATAGGGGTGCATATTTTTTTTTCTAATAAAGTTATATTTCATGTCTTAAAGACAAGTACCTGTACCTGCTATATTTTGTACCTGTACTGTAGTTTGTACATGATTTTTTTTTTAATTTTGTTTGCATTGTCCTATCCAATGAAAAAAATATTATGTGAATCAATTGTATACTGTGATTTTTATTGATTATACTGCTGGTTGACATTGTGGGCGTCTTGATTGACAATTTAAAACATTTGTTTGTTTGTTTGATCATGAGGTTGCTCAAGAAATTACACAAAAAGCTTGGCTATGGAAATGAAAGTGAAGAAATCTTTCTTCATTACAATAATAAACAAAACGGAAATAAAACTTAAACAAAATCATAAACACAAGACAGTGTACATGACCATTTACTTGATCACATCTTGTCATTCATGAGTTGTTTATGGAAATTATGGTGATTTTTTTTTTGATTTTTGGTGTTTAACGCCACTTTCAACAATATTTCAGCTATATCATGGCGACCAGTTTTAGTGGTGGAGGAAGCCGGAGTACCCGGAGAGAACCACCGACCATGGGCAAGCAACTGGTAAACTTTATCACTTGCGGTTGCGAGTCGAGTGCACCCTTTTTTGTAATTTACAAAGCCGGGCGCGAACCCACGCCGTATTGGTGATAGGCTTGTATGAGTTGTTAGATCCAGCGACCTAACTCATTGAGCCACCCGGGTCCCTAAAATTATGGTGTAATTGTTCTAAAAATATATATAAATAACTGAACAATTGTTAAATATGAATGTATCCAGAATCCAGATCCACTGTAAAACAAATAAAAAACATTTAAAGTGAGTTAAAGATCTTATAAAACCGTTTTCTCTAGTCGCGTCTCGATGTAAACAACATAGATTTTAACCTTTCTACACACAGCCTCTCTAGCATATTTGCAATGAATGATGGGTAATTATGCATTTTTTTTAATCTGTAATCCTTTTCATATCTATTTTTGATCATTTTATATTTAAACAACCAATAGGATGCTTAATAGTCAGTTATAATTAGACCAGGGTATTTACCCGCCATAATTTTATTTCCAAAAACATCAAAGCAATTTCCGATTTTCAAAGCCGATTATAAGATATACATTTCACAGTTAATGATCAGTACGATTCAATCATATAGTAAACATACTTAAGATACCAACAAATTAAAAAAATATGCATAGTTTATTATTTTTTTTTACTTTATTTCATAAAAACCACACACATGTAACGTAAACAATTAAATGACGTGAAGCGCCGCGAGCGCCATCTATACCAATATTGGAGTATTCTCCCTTGAATCTGTGGACAATACGTAACATGAATGGAGGTACGGAAATGGTGGTTGGCGCTCCCACTGTATAGTATTTAGAGTGAAAGTTGAATTAAAAACTGGATATTTGCTGAAAGATTTTTTGTTTTTGTTTAAGAAAAGTGCTACGTGAGCTACTTTACAGCCAACAAATGCAGAATAAGACAAGATAAAACGCGGAAAATTGACGATTCCTGATGGTCAATAGTGTAAATTGTAAATCGTCGTCTTCTGTCAAGTTTTTCATTGATCTCGTAGCAAAATCATATATCTTTATTATCTGCTCTTTGTGAACATGTTTTTAACTGTGAATGTATTGACACGTATATTCTAGAACTTTCATGTCGATATGTACATACTCAATATTCAGTCAATCTCGAAAACAATAAAACACTCAAGTGATCAGGCACACTGATAAAGGGAGGTAACAATATTTGTTAACTCTATCGGCGGCAAATATGAAAACAATATAATGTTTTGCTTTATTTAATTAAAGTAAACTAAATTTGTCGTCGATTCGATAATTAATCAATTAGTTATTTCATATACATAAAAGATTTCTGTGAAGTGATTGTTAATAAATTGTAAAATGGTGTAATTATCCATGTCAACTTCTATCACTATCAGTATCACACCATCTTGTACCTGGTCCTGGGCGTCATGTACAAAACAAAATATTGATTATCCATGTATTACTTATTCATGTATTAGAGACATATAACACAATTATGTCTCTGCATGCATTGGGTATATCAGTAGATGTTCATATTGAATTATTCGATACCTTTCTGTTAAAAAAAGTTGTTAAATTATATTTTGAGTTAAGATAAGATAAGATAAGATAAGTTTTATTTATAGTCGGCATGTTAAAATAACAATACAACACAAGCATGCACACAGATTAATGATTTAAATAAAAGCACTCATAGTAACAAAACATAGCAAATAAGTTAAAGCACACATATAGCACAGAAAAGGTAAGCATATACAACAGTAAAAAAGTTAATCAAGCACAGCTTATGATCTAAAAAATAAAGCTGGTGCTATGAGCTAAAAGCATGTTATACTGCTAAAAAAATAAATAAATAAAAATAATATAAAAATTGAAAAGACCTTGATGATATTAAAATTGTTTACAAACATTACATTTGCATTCAAGTTGAAATACTTTTGATATATTTGCAAGTTTTACATAGTGAATATCTGAGTGTGCATGGTGTAATGATAGAGTTGTTTCTTTTGTTCCCCTCACATCTCTTTTTTTTACAAAATGAAATGTTACTTTTTTATAATGGTCAACAGATGAAATGAAAAAAAAAACAGATAAAACTCGTAACCTTCAAATATATTTCTAATTCCTGTAAATTTTCATATATAGAACTTGAACCGGATGAAACTGATGTAATATTTAAATTTATTAAATCTTAATTAAATAAAAATGAATCTTGGGTTACACTGTTTTGTATATGTTTTGTGAATCTGGAGAAAGTCTACTTGGGGCCGTCTTAGCAGCATTATAGGACCCAGGGCAAAGCTGTACACTGAGACGGCTACTTATACAACCACTTGCATCAATACAAATGTAAATGTCGATTAAATTAAATATATAGTTATTGTATAGGTACTTCCAAAAATATCAGTGTTTAAACATTAAAAACAACATGCCGCACACAGCATACAAAGATTAGCATAGGGCCCCTATGCTCGTGGGGCCCCCTGCAACTGCTCGGCGTGCCCATGCGCTACGATGGCACTGAGTCTACTGATACATTTTTAGTATATCTATATCTACATATATATGGTTCAATGTTATGTATTTAGTCTTGTTTTCGTTATGTGTGTATGCTAGGTTAAATAAACTTGAAAGTGGCAATGAAATACAGCAGTACATGTAGCTTTACACCAAGTCCCCCCATTAAATAGTAGCAAGATAATTTGTATTTCCATTCTGTAAACATATAAACAAAATAACATAATAGCTGTATCAATCTCCATGGGCTTTTGAATCAACAAAATAAACTATAAACAGTTAAAAGCTTTTAGACATCAGCAATTAGAGATGACAAAATATGTATTAATTCTACAGCAAAAGAGGAAAAAATATATTAAAACAAAATTGTAATATGTTTTTAAATGCAAAAAACAAATGGTCCCTGATTGACATTTTTTTTTACAATATTCTAATATCAGGTCCCAATGTCAACAAGCTCAAGTAGTCATTATGACAGAAAGAGAAATATTAATGATATTTCCATAAAGAACTAAATTACAGGTCAAATGCAGTTAATGCAACCCACATATATGTACAACCAATTAATTCAACTACAGTGATCAATTATATATTTTAGTCAAAGTGCCTATCTCTGATATGCTGAACATTTCGTAGCAAACCAGGTAACCTCAAGGAACGTTGCGAAATTAGCAATATTTCATGATATACTAAATTTGGACTGTCAAGCTACCGAAAGAAACATAATAATGTGAAAAAATTAGAGATAGTTTTGTAACAATCAGATATATTACAAACTATCCATGTACCGTAGCATATCTGTTTATAAGTTTTTTCGTTTGGTTTGACAATTTCTGAAAATAAGTAAAATAAATATGGATAACAGATGACAGACACAGTCATGATAATACATCATTTAGTTATTTTGGACCAGTTGAGCTAAAATTCAGTAAACTTTCTTAATTTCAAATTTTTCAAACATCATAAAAATATTCAAATATTTCAAGCACAAAGTCATTTTTTTACATTATAATAAGAAGAAGATGGGTCATGAAGATCAATCTGTTTCATCAATATATCAATATGTACATGTATAACATGTTTAGCATCTGTACCTTGATGCCGATTTATCATGCCCTTAATAAATCACCAAGATAATTGAATGCATAACAATGAACTTAGCTCAGTGCAGAGACAGTTAATATGATACTCAGCTACTGAACTAAATCCAATGAAAATGCTGAATATCGACCATTTTCTAAAACTATTATTAATGTAATATGCTGTATATATACCTACACAATATATTGTCAAAACATACGATGATTAAATAACACTTAATAAGTTTATTTTACCTGTCTATTAGTATTCAAAATCACACAATTGCAGGATAAATTCATCATTCTAATATGGCGTCCTTCAAATGCTTTTGAGTCCAATCCCGTGGTAAAAATAATATATACCTACACCCATTGTAATTTATGACGTCATCGACAATTTATAACGATATTTTACCAATTTTTACATATTAGAATCGAAATAATTCATGGAAACCATATGTATATATTGTTTTTACCACGGGTAGGCCCTTTATGTCAGCTTTTTACCCCTCGCTAACGCTCGGGGTAAAACTTCGTGACATAAAGGGCCTATCTGTGGTAAAAACAATATATACATATGGCTTCCAAGAATTATTTCTTAATTCTAATATGACGTGCTGTTTTCGCTTTGTAAGCAAAAGGGTATCAAACCCCTTCCATCAAATATTTCTTAAATTTAACGTATATGTCCTATTAGAATTGTTAATTTATCAGTATTCAAAAATTTCATAAAATTTCAAAATTCTAAAATTAAAAAAAAAAAATTTAAAGTTCAAAATTTCTAAATTTTGAAAAATTTTAAAATTTCAAAAATTTAAAAATTTCACAAAATTAAAAAAAAATTCAAAATTTTCATATGATTTCAAAACTTTCATAAGATTTCAAAATTTTCAAAAAAATTCAAAAATTAAGTTTTCATAAAATTCATTATGACGTGCCGTTTTAGCTTTGTAAACAAAAGGGTATCAAAATCCCTGATTTATTATGACTTACCCATATTAAAATCTACAACAAACTTACCCCTTCCTATTATGACTTGCCCATATTAAAATCTCCAACAAACTTACCCCTTCCAATAGTATTTCCTAAATTTACCGTATATGTCCATTTAGAATAGAAATAATTTATGATTGATTGATTGATTGATTTTTGGTGTTTAATGCCACTTTCAACAATATTTCAGCTATATCATGGCGACCAGTTTTAGTGGTGGAGGAAGCCGGAGTATCCGGAGAGAACCACCGACCATGGGCAAGCAACTGGTAAACTTTATCACTTGCGGTTGCGAGTCGAGTGCACCCTTTTTTGTAATTTACAAAGCCGGGCGCGAACCCACGCCGTATTGGTGATAGGCTTGTATGAGTTGTTAGATCCCGCGACCTAACTCATTGAGCCACCCGGGCCCCAATAATTTATGAAAGGTGTAAGTTATTTCTTAATTCTACAATGGGGTTCACCTATGATTTTTCGCTAATAGGTGGTGTATGTGTTCTATCAGTTATTACTCTCGGAACTCCTCGGCTAGCATCAATAACGTAACTAAGGTAAACTATGATATTGATTTATATATATTCGTGTAAAATGGAACAAATAGTGTGGTTTAGCAAGTGGGGGTTAGCTATCAAGAAGACTGACCATGCGACGAAAGGTCCGTGGACGCCAGGGAAATACGACGTGGTTTGCTCGGCACATTTCAAGGACATCGGTTTCAGAGTATCTGTCGGGATTATTATGTCAGATGTTGATTGAATAATTATAGATTGTTATATGGCATTTTTCATATTACATGTCATATCAACCCGAGACCTCCATATTAGCCCGAGGGCTAATATGGGTTGAGGGTTGATATGGCATGTAATATGAAAAATGTCATATCATAACCTATTTATCATATACAAACTATAAACAAAAGTATTCGTACGATTCCAATATTCCCTATATATTTCATATTTTAAAAAAAATTACTCTGAGGTCAATTCATGTCCGATTTTGATAATATATATGTATCAATAAAAACATAATTTTATCTATTTTTACTCTATAATTTCAAAATAATTGTCTATGATAAACATTTTGAGAATACACAAGTTAAATACAACTGAATTCATTTTTTTTTCGAAACAAAGTGCAATGATAGTTTTTGCTGACAGATTATTTAAGTCTGTGTTTAAATCATGGCCATTTGAAAAAACATGCCTCAAAAAGTTATTTCAAAATTACTAGTTTATGATTAATTTCAGATTATACTCAGTTTTCCTACTTGTGTTTTCATTTGATTTATGAAGCCAGCAGTGTCATCATTCATTGCATACCGAGCATTTTCCATGTTTTCTCCGTTATCCATTTTGACAGTAGCAGACACGACGGAAGTAAACAACGAAACATTAATAACGAAAACATATCGGACAAAAAAAACGTGAATTCCTCAGAAAAAAGAAAAAAAAGACTTTATAATTACAAGTGAAAACCTAAATACTTCATTCTCATTTATGACATATGCAAAATTAAACATATCTTGAGTAAGTATATGATAAAAAGTTTATATTACTTTTCTTAAGATTCACGAACTGTTGAAAATCATTGACAAGGGGGTACGTTTGATATAAGTATTATAAAATCATACATTTTTTTTAATCTAATTACTGAAGGCATGATATTTCCCTGATAAAAGTGAAATGCATTTTTTAAACGAAAATTGTAGATCTTATCCGTTTAAAGAGTGGCTCCTCTAAGCATAGTGCTCAAGATAAGTAATAAGACATAAAGCACTAACCATTTTACTACTGAGGAGGGATTTTTCTTAGATTAAAATAGTTTATTTTCCACTATGAGCAATTTTTTTTTAAAGTAGACCTGAACTATACACCTCAGCCCTAAAAAAACATTGTTTAGGCTAACTCGACCCTACCTAAAATTTAGTGCCTATCCTAGCTATTTTATTGATTTTTCTCACCAAGCATAGTCAAAGTTGGAACATCTGGATGCCCAATATATCCTATGCAAAAAAAAAAATCCTGGTCACCCTGCCTAACCTTTTTCACAGGGTTACTGGTAACTTTAAACACACAATTATTATTTAGGTCTCATATGCATGTAACTTTTACCCCGTGTACATTTATGTATAAAAACTATTTTTGATCTACCTGATGTGTGAACAACATTGGATTCTTAACTGACCTAAAAAAAAATCCCAAGCTCCCCCTCCCACCTTCACTGATAAAATTGTTGGTGTCTAATAAAGAAAACATGTCAGTGGGAAGACATGTCACTCCACTGAGTCCACTCAGGCACATTAATGAATATTCTGATTCCTAGACGGCTGGTCTTTGTTCTTACTCCCTAATACTGCATGCTTTAATAGCAGAGAAGCAACAAATACAAATTTTATAGTCGTTGGTTTTATCAGACTGGGGCTATATCTCATGGATCTAACAGTCAAGGCTAGCATGCTAACCATTACACCACCGATGAGATTGGAAATCATTTTGTCTATAACACAATAACAAATGGGTCATAACACAATACCACTACAACAAAATGTTTGTGGTCTTATAAAAATCACACTGAAAAAGGAGCAGTCCTTCAAAACTTTCATTAAGCTAGGGACTTGTGCCCAAGTTGCTTAGTTGAAGTTAGTTAATACAGTCAATATGATCAAGCACATACTAAAAAGCTCATTACACTAGATTAGCTTCCAGTCAGATTTGAACTGACATCTTTTCAACTTTATTGAAATGTACTGCCTTGTACTATAGAAGCCATAATGATTGCAAAGTTACATAAAGTACACATACAGATAAATAAAACACTCAAACAAGTACTTCAAAACATCTTGCACAGAGGACTGTTTTTAAGACATATTATTAACTACAATTGTACATGTATTTTAATCTTCCCCATAGGATGGTTAAATGTTTAAATTGTATATTTATTGACACTGATTATATATCAGGTAATAATATTCATTAAAAAGTTTTTAATGTTTTCGTGATTCATGAAACCTTTTTTTCTCAAGCTACTGTTAGTAGCGACTGGCCCCTCTGTCTTAAATAGTCTTAAAAGGGTCAATATACAAAAATGTATTACTTTAATAACAATATATGATATAAATATACAGGTATAACATGACAAAAAGACAAATATTTAATGGCTGACAAAAAATTAAAAATGCCCAGAAAACTGAAGATTGAGACGCACAAACACAACTAAAAATCCGGAGCAACATCAACTCACATGCTCCATACAAGTCTGCAGTTCGAACTTCACTAATACCACTTCATGGGCGGAAGAGCTGGGTGCAATTTCCCTACCCACTTTTTGGCATTAAATTTAAGATAAACAACTTTTTTACTTTAGTATGGAAGCATATACCGTATTTTATGGACGATAGGTCGATATTTGTTTTCCTCAACACGCTGGCTTCGACCTATCGTCCACATCGACCTATACAAGGATGAAGTTGAAAAATCCGGAATCCTTAAAAAAAATCTCGATAAAAATGACGATTTTGTTGACAGTATACAATTATTTTGCTGTAGGTTTTTTTCCTGAATAAGAAGACTTAAATTATCGATGTTCTTGGTGTTATTTTTTTTTAATTAAAGCAATAAAAATATACTAACACTAACAGGGGGTGCAATTCCGGGAATAAAATGTTCAACATCCGAAAAAAAAAATCAATATTCAATGATCGAAAAATGAAGTGTTAACGAAAATCAGTTCAATATATATTGTATTGTATAATAGAAAATTATATACTATAAAAAAATGTATGTTGTTGAAAACAAAATTACAGGGTGGATCGTTTATAAAATTATTATCACAAAATATCTAAATATAGCTATAGGCCTATAGCTTTCCATCAAACACGAGGGGTACCGAACACGAGCATGCGCACGAGGTTGTAGTAAAACATGGCGGTTGCAATATTACATGTATATCTCACAATACACGTGGTGAACAAGCTTTTTATACTAAATGTACTGGAAAATAATTATCGATTTCGTTAAACTATAATGTTCTACACTTGAATTGGTCAATTAGGAACAAATAAAATAATCACCATGAGATAATCAACAAAGGTGAACCTCTGTCGGTACTTATCCTGATCAGCTGATTGAAAATTTACTGGACCGAGACAATCACATAAATTGTGTACTAATAATTGAACACAGTTTAAAGGTGTGTCAATAAAACTGCACAAGGTGATACATTGTTTTGACAGCTTAATTATTTTATTGTATGAACATCCGTTTACCATCCATTGTGACACCCACAGATGGCCTGATTTGAATGTCGTCCATGTCTGGGTTTATAAACCGGACTCGTCATAAAAAAACACACAAACATAAGTTTAAAAACAAAATTTTATTTAATTTAACTTTCATAATTATTTCATGACCATTCAGCCAAGGGTATAAGGATATTTGGACAAGGGTATGCTTTGAAACCATAGTGACTTTTTTTTTTATTGCTGCACAGTTTTGAAAATATACCAGACAAATAAGGAATACATTTTTTCTACATTTTTCATAAAGATGTATACCGAATATAATGAGCATCATTTAAATTACTATATTTATTGAGGTAATTACACATGATTTGTGTATTTATATTTCAAAGATAAACAAATACTGAAAATTGTGAAAAAATGTATGTTCTTTTTTTCAAATGTTACATTTTAGTCTAATTTTCATAAAAAACGTATGAGGGTACCCTGGTCAACTGAACCTGCTTAGGGGTTGGGGTTAGGTTTACTTTAGGGTTATTGTGGTCGACAAGTATTGAAAGCCCCATAATTTTTTTTCTATTAAAAATATGCCTCGTTTTTTTCACATTCTGAATGATAACATATATATATGATGCTTTCGGAATGTTGTTTTTGAATATTTAATAAAAAAAAAAGGTGTGTATAAAGTTGGGTCAGTTTTTTTTTTTTTTTAAATAAAAATAATTTTTTTCCTCACCTATGGCTACATGGGCTATGGATATGAATCCCATATGGTTTTATAAAGGCCGTTAACTTCAAAATCTTCTTTTTCAGTTATATTGGATAGCATTAAATATGATACATTCTCCTGGATTTGTCTCTGAATCCTGTCACGAAAGCACATTCAAACTGATCCGTCATAATTTTATGATGTTTGATTTTCAGTCGGGGCAACTTGGGCATTCAACAAAAACAATAATATTGAAAAGTAACGAACATAAATCGTATGCTTGGGTTTTCGATGTAATATGTACCTTTCAATCAAGTCAGTTTTTCGACCGTTTGTCGATACATTTCGGCGCAGTAGATCATTTTCGAGCTTCGGCACTGACCACAGCTGATCGCCGTCCGCCATCTTGGAATCGAATAACTGATAGTACACATGTGCCACCTGTCGGGAATGTGGGCGGGTGAACCCCATTGGGTTTTATAAAAAAAAAAATAGAATTAACAGTACACTGTACAATGTATACATAACCAGGTATGTCTTCTAAGAAAAAAACTTAATACCGGTATCAATGCTTATACAATTTGATCAATGCAATTTTTAATTATGTATTTAGGTTTAATTTTACTGAACATGTTTTGGCATAACAGTAGTGTAAGAATAGGTGTACTGCATAGTGGTTCTTGGTGGTTCTGTGTGGTTCTGGATGGTTTAGGGTAGCTCCAGATATTACAGGGTGGCGCAGACCCTTATATGACCCGGCTGGCTTTGGGTGGCTCCAGATATAACAGGTGGTAGCGGGTAGAGGGGGTTGCACCAGGTTGGCTCCAAATATGTCAGGACGATGCAAGCCAAAAAGATTGACAGGATGGGATCTGAGTGGTTGAGTGGTCAGGTTAACTGAAGCACAACACATGTACCGAATGTGTTCGAGCAAAGCTTTGTACAATTACAAAAAAAAAATACACTTGACTTGAGTGATAAAGTTTACCAGTTACAAGTCCAAGGCTGACAGTTCTCCCTGGCTTCCTCCACTAAATCTGATCATTGTGATATCACAGAAAATCATAAAACCTCATTCAAACAAATACTGACATGGACCATTTGTCTTATGTTGACAGACAAAATGATAAAGTTTACCAGTTACTAGTCCAAGGCTGACCTGCAAACCCCAAGTACACAACTGGTAAACATTTCTTATACAAAGAAAGATAACTCTTACTCATATCTGAACTAAATCCAAGGTGGCATTTAATAAAGAATTAATGGAGTAGTGTAACAAATCTATTGAAAATACATAGAGTTTGGAAAGTGGCATATTACAAAGTACTATTGTAATAAACTTTGGAATGTTTATATGAAAAGTACCGGTATACATCAAACCCTGAGTATTTAATTCATTATAAACTTTGGAATGTTTACATGAAAAAAAACCCATTGTGAACTGTAAGCATACATGTACATCAAGCCCTGAGTATTTAATTCAGTGCAAATTGATATGAAAGAACTATTACAATGTGAAGATATGTCAAGTCTAAGTGTGAAAAAAGTGGAATGTTAATATAAAAAAAAATGTGAAAATGTGAACTGACAGTACCAATCAAACCCTCAGTATTTAATTCAGTGCAAATTGACATGAAAGAACTATTACAATGTGAAGATATGTCATGTCTAAGTGTGAAAAAAAGTATTTCAAAAGGAGTTGTAGCAACTTATACAATAGGATGTGAAATAAACCAACTGTGAATAATGTAAAAAAAAGAAAGAAAAAAAAGACAAATATCTATGAGTATTGGAAAGCAGTGAATATAACAACTTTCAACTTGTAACAATTTAAAAATTCACATATATATTTTTGCACCAATATTATATTTAATACTAGTATAACCATAAACATTTTGTTTTTCATTTGAAGCATTTTCAACTAACAATATCATCTAATTAGTGCACATGTAAACAAGAAAAATATATGCATATGTCCATATTAGAAATTTTATCATAACAGCTTTCAACTTTCATCATTTAAAACAATAAAGTGATTACAAACAAACAAATCATCATTTACATCATCTATTGAAAACTATGTCTTTACCAAGTGAGTTTTAAGGATGCATGAATGTATTAATTTAGTTATGAAAAAATAGTGTCAATAATGACCAGGTACTTTGAATTGTAAACAGCTAATGTAAACACTACATGTCACGTGTATTATTTCTACTTTAC
Organism: Gigantidas platifrons; assembly: GCA_002080005.1. Taxonomy (NCBI): domain Eukaryota; kingdom Metazoa; phylum Mollusca; class Bivalvia; order Mytilida; family Modiolidae; genus Gigantidas; species Gigantidas platifrons. The sequence goes on from MJUT01061220.1 coordinate 101,718, forward strand.
AACACTTAAATAAGACAAATGATTTTCAAAATTCAGGAATTCTAATAATAGTCGTCAAAAATATGTATTCAGAAAATGCTATTTTTTCTTTGTACTGTATAATTCAATTCATAAAAAAATAAAATATACAAAATAGGTTGCATCCCATTTAGAAGGGTAATTAAGAAAACAAAATACCTAAACTACATTAAGTTTACACTGGATTTTCTAAAGGGTATAGTATCATGGAAGATACAATTTAGTTGAACTTCTTAAAATTAAATGATGAAATCATACACATATTTATTTAAAAAATAAACGAGACTTATCTGTAAGTTGAAGTTTGATGATAATTCTCCGATGCAATTCTCTTAACAGACAGTTTTCCTTTTAACATTACGGTAATAATATAGGCGAGTTTCTCCTCAACTTTAAGATCTGTCTTTTCTACATCTATAAATTTCTCAGATAATCTATCATAGAAATTACTTGTACTTGGATGACTTTCTGTCTTATCATCCTCGTTTTCTGTTGTGGGGAGACTATCTGTCCTCTCTCCCTTTTTTCCTTCATCAAGCTTTTGCTTTTTTGTTACTGGTCCGTCATTATCTGACTCAGAATATACTTCCTCGTATAATTTTTCAATCTTTTCATTCGTTTCAGTTCGAAGCTAATTTAACTTTAAAAAAAATGTAAGCATGAGACTTTCTTCAAGCTTTTTGTTAGCGTCCTCTTACACTTTCATGAACTGTCGCAACAGTTCACAAGCTTGAACATCACCCGATTTTTCTTCTCTCTCTCTCTCTAACCCTAACCCTTGAACACCTGACAATATACAATTAATTATTCATGCTCATTATCTCGCTTAAAACTTACATCATCTTAAATTTTTAGCGAAAGGAAAGCTACATGGTTACAAATAAAACCAAAAAACTTATTATATTATCCAAGAAAAATAATGTCTAATTCATAATAAGACAATCAAAAATTTTTAAAAATTATATGAAGCACTAACCTAGTGTAAATAATAATTATAAACAACCTAGTATATACACACAGCTATTAGGGGGTGGGGTAGTGGAAGCAACGGCACCCCATGTTATGTAATGTTATGCAACATTCAAATTGGTATATAATTGAAAATTAGAAGCCACTTAGTGGTTAGTGTTGATAAATATTGTCAGTGGTACATCTATAAAACTGTGAAAATTTCTTTATATTTCATAAAATGAATGGAGCATGCGCATTATTTTTTGGTGTTAGCCATATTAAACACTGGATGATTCCATGCATCTTATGTCAGAAAAACAGTGATTATAATTTTGAAGTAATGTCATGCATGACCAAGAATGACATAAATGCTAATATCGGTAGTAAGGCACCTGAGTATGTGATGTGTGCTGGGTTAGTGGGTCCAAATACAATGGAAATAGTCAACGCAATTCTGCAAATAACGGATATGTAAAATGTTATACTATTACATCATAATATTAACTACCTGTCATTTTGTGAATATCTGAAGAAAATCAAAATCATGTGGACATGCACACCTCCATTATGTGTATAAACAGCCTACAAAATATTAAAGCTGTAGCTCCAAAACTGTAGGAGGAGATCTAGCTAGATAGCCAAACAAACCATGTATCTATATCCGGAGGGACAAACGGACGGATGGACAGTGGTAAATTAAATTTTTGTCCTAATTCCGTTGTAAGTGGTTAGAAAAATTAAACGGGGGTGAAAGATACATGTGTAAATATATTTAGGTAAACCTTGAGGAGTTAAGTAAACGCTGCATCAATCCATGGTAGACTTATATCCATCTGAAAATATGAATGCATGAAATCTTCTTCCTGTCCGACATTTTGTTATCAAGTTGCTATTTCACGTGCACTTGCCTCGTTTTGGAGATATCCTTATTTGGATCGATTGCCATAAAATCGTAGTAAATTCGTAGTAAAAGTTTTCCATATTTGGCATTGAGATCCATATATGGATAGGCTCCGCCCATCGCGAAAGTCTACGTAAGGTGTCATGGCGGACAAAAAACAATTTTCGAATACGAAATAGATCGTGAAGGTAGAAGCAGGTATTGTAACACTTATTTCGTATCACCATTACTTAAAAATAATAAATTATGACCAGATATGCAAAGAGAAAGTTGAAATATTCATGGAACGAAAATTTTAATTTGCTCCCATACGTTGAATGGGACCTATTCGTAATCCTAAATGGAGCACAAGCAGAATGAGGATTACGCTATCTATCTAGGAGAAAGCTGGTGCCTATTCTACCCCCAGCACACTTTCTGGGAAGTTTTTTTTTTTTAAATGAGTGGTTTATGATGTATGTAGTATTTATTAAGGACTGTTTAATACAGAAATGGGCATTTTGTGACAATTTCATAGTTTGAAAAAAGGGGGAAGCGAGTGCCGTATCCTGTCCGCGGGTATCGGTGATAATGACAAAATTTCTANTTTTAACATCATTCCGCCATGACAGTCATCTGCAAGTGTTGAGTAATTTTCACGGTGCCGATTCGGAAAATGCTCCGCTCTGGGTTTTTGTTTTACTAAAGACAACGATAATGTTTAACATTTAATTTACACAATATTTGAATATATTACAAATCTGCGAATAATTGCGAAGCATATATTAAACTAGAGACATATTCCTATAATTAGAGAGACAAGCAACTCCTTAAGAAACCAGCTAACATGTAAAAATATCACTCAGTCATCAATTGACCTTTTAAACAGCTTTTAATAGGAATGTTCGCCAATCTCATTAGTGATGTCATATTCACTAATTTGCATGTCATTAAACAAATAATTGGTTGGCAGTAAAACAATAACGTAATTGACAGGAAAGTAACCAATTTTTAAACTTTTATAACTTTTTTATTTCCAAACCGGGGCCCGGGTGGCTCAACGAGTTAGGTCGCTGGATCTAACAACTCATACAAGCCTATCACCAATACGGCGTGGGTTCGCGCCCGGCTTTGTAAATTACAAAAAAGGGTGCACTCGACTCGCAACCGCAAGTGATAAAGTTTAGCAGTTGCTTGCCCATGGTCGGTGGTTCTCTCCGGGTACTCCGGCTTCCTCCACCACTAAAACTGGTCGCCATGATATAGCTGAAATATTGTTGAAAGTGGCGTTAAACACCAAAAATCAATCAATCAATCAATATTTCCAAACCAATTTTGGTTCTGTTAATTGTTTCAGAGACTTTAGAAAATTCATATTTGTTCTGTCAGTTTACATTTTTTTTATTTTTATATGATAAATTCATAATTCTATTATGAAATAATGCATTTTTACTCTTCAAAGATAAATAAAACAATATTGAATTTCCAATCTTTTTATTCTGAATATTTTTATCAAACTTTCGATGTGAATTAATTATTGCTATATAATTTTCATTTCTGAAAGAATTATTAAATTATCGTAAATAACAAAATAATAATGACAATTTAAAGTTGAGCCTTCATTGAAAGACAAGCGAAATTTTTGATTTCCTGCCCACCACACAGGTAAATTCTCAAGCCTGTGACATCACGGCGAACATCCCTATTTGTTATCAATGGCTCAATTTTATAAGGTTTGTTATTATTTCATTTCTTTACATTTGTCCATAAAGTATATCATTGATTTTTTTTATTTGTGCTAAAATTTCTATTTAGTGAAAAACGTGAACGGTTCAATCAAAAATCAATGTTATGATAAAGAAATGCAATTACAGAGGACTCGGGTATGGTTTTGCAGCGAATGTTAATTAAAATGTTATAATTATGGACAATGTACGTATATTATATTTATTCTTCGATGTCAACAAGTCCCAAAACAACTGTCAAATTTGACTAAAGAGACCAAAAACAAAGGTATTTCTAATCGTTTGCAAATGCGTCTTCTTCCACGTCAGCAATTATTGCTGTTATCATTTCGTACCGTTCGCTCTACATAAATAACATTTTAACCCAATCTGATTAAGATAACATTTCTCACTTGCTCCCCCTATCGCGACGTGTGAATGACTACTCGGTATGAATCGGATTGTTCGGTGTAAACACCACAGTTTAAAAGAACGGTTGATTTTGAAATTTCAACACTTTCATAGTCTCCTAAACGCAATTTTCATTGAATGGTAACATAAAGTCACACGCATGTAACCCGTAATGTGTTTCCTCAGATCTTGCACACCACGACATAACTGTCAGTAAGTGAAGCAAGTGAGAGATCTGATTTTAATTAAATTACAACTCTACTATACCATGGTGATTCACAGTGTGCAAGACATCTGCTTTTCTAGACCAAAGCGATTAATTATGTGATTATTAATTGTTAACTTCAACCTGTGTTCAACAGTGTAACTTTAGTTGAGTTTTAATTCTACAAGATATCACTGTAATCTTTTTAATTGGTCAATTGTTAAGTTATATCTATGCTCAGCAGAGTAACTTGGATTTGGTAGCAATTTTACAAGAATATCACTGTACTTTTTTCATTTATTAATTATTAACTGATATCTGTACTCAGGAGTCAAGTGATGACATTCTATCCCAGGGTTCCTAGGTTGTCGTATCTAAAAGACAAGAAACATTAACTATATTGACAGCAACTTTTTAATAAAATAAAAAACTTTACACGGCTGGTGCCATTAGTTGAGCAGGAAGTGCTTACCCTTCCAGAGCACCTGAGTTCACCATAGGTTTTTAGTGGGATTCGTATTACTCGATCTTTAGGCTTGTTTGTATATTTTGTAGATCGTTGTTTGTCCTTCTGTACGTTTTCTTTTATAGTCATTGTGTTGTGTCTTCGATTTACGGATTCTGATTACCTCTTTGGTATCTTAATCAATCTCTTCTTACAGACTAGCATTTCATTGAAATAATTGTATTGTATTAAGTATTTGCCAAGGATTATGAAAAGGGGAGCAACAGTACAAACTGCACCTATCGTACTGTTTTCTTCCTACCAATCTTTTGACTTTGAGCGTACCTGATGAATGTTATTACAGAAGCGCGTCGTGCGCACTAAATTTGATATCTACGTTTATTTTTCATAGAAACTTCAGACTGTCAACACGAAGCTCACAAAAATGCTGGTATGAACTGAGGTGCTCCGGAAGGATTAATCAGTTCCTGCTCCTCTAGTGGCACTCGTCGTCTTACTATTGTCAAATATGCGATGGCTAGTCATGAATGTGGAAAGACGAGGTTGTGATGACCACAAAGAGAACACGTGATCATTTCTGTCACGTATACTGTATTTGTACTTTTTTCGAGGTGTATGTACGGTCACGGATTTCGCAACGGGTATGTTTTCGTGAAAATAAGTACACGCGATGACAAATGTAAACATTCTTAATTCAGACTTGATCTTAATATAATGTTCTATGAATCAAGAGATATATCATTATTTTTAAATATATGTCCAGTCAATTCTATTCTATTATCTCCATATCGGAATTAATATGAAATTTCTCTAATATGAATTGTCGATGTTGGTGTTATTCCTATCATGATTGCCTTGATAAAGGGTTGCTGCTAACACGGAAGCTATAGTTATACTGAACAAAGAGTTCCTAGTAATTAAGTTCAAGCCATCACTTTGAAAATTTTACGGTCGCCGCCATGACTTTGTTAACAGGTACGGAATATCTTTGTCACAAATTATCACGGATATATTCCGTTTGGTCTGTCATACTAGTAATCACAATCATGTCCTCATTCATGACTTGTCACCGAATTTACTATAAAAGTAGTACACTGGGTGCACTAATGGAGCAGGGACTGATTACCGTTCTGGAGCACCAATGTGTACCTCGATTTTAGTGTGGTTCGTGTTGCTCAATCTACAGTGTTCTGAGTAGTGTTTTGTAGATCATTGTATTTCCATTTGCTTTTTAGTAATTATATTGTTTATATCTTTTTAGTAATTATATGGTCTGTATCTTTTTAGTAATTATATTGTCTATATCTCTTTAGTAATTATATTGTCTATATCTTTTTTAGTAATTATATTGTCTATATCTTTTTAGTAATTATATTGTCTATATCTTTTTAGTAATTATATTGTCTATATCTTTTTAGCAATTATATTGTCTATATATTTTTAGCAATTATATTGTTTGTATCTTTTTAGTAATTATATTGTCTATATCTTTTTAGTAATTATATTGTCTATATCTTTTTAGTAATTATATTGTCTATATCTTTTTAGTAATTATATTGTCTATATCTTTTTAGTAATTATATTGTCTATATCTTTTTAGTAATTATATTGTCTATCTTTGTTTGATTTACGGCTTCTCATTACCACTTTGCTTTCTTTAAACGTTTCATGTTGTTATTATATAATTGTTTGTTTGGTGTTTAACGACACGTTCAACAATATTTCAGTTATATCGTGGCGATCAGCTTTATTGATGGAGGAAACCGGATGACCCGGAGAAAACCACCAACCTGTCGCATCATGTTGTACACTCACCCTTCGAGATTCGAACTGATTGCATTGATTGCATAGGTAGTTATAAATCCAACTACCATACAATGACGGTCACGACGGTCCTTTATATAATTGGAGAAACTCCACTACCTCTGTTGTATTTACACGTGTTTCAGACAATACTCCCTAGACACTCTGTGTATATATAGGTGAATCAAATGGTACTTACCCGTGTTTCAGATTATACTCCCTATACATTCTGTATATATATAGGTGAATCAAATGGTACTTACGCGTGTTTCAGACACTACTCCCTCTACATTCTGTGTATATATAGGTAAATCAAATGGTACTTACGCGTGTTTCAGACAATACTCCCTATACATTCTGTGTATATATAGGTGAATCAAATGGTACTTACGCGTGTTTCAGACAATACTCCCGACATTCTGTGTATATAGGTGAATCAAATGGAACTCTTTCTCCGTTGTTTTTATCGTGAATGCATTTCATTTCACAAACTTGAAATGGTGTTATAAGTTGTGCATAAGAATAACCTTTGAAAGAAAAAAAAATATTTTCAACAAACACTATATCTCGTCTTTTCCTAATTCATGACAAACCACAACATTTGTGAAAATAGCAACACGACGGGTGTCACCAATGGAGCAGGAACAGCTGACTCGCCAGAGGAAACTTAGATCACTAAACCCCGTTCTCTCCTTATAGTGCATCACATACCATCCAAAATTATCAGTAGAACAGCTTTCCTTGAAATAGGTCAAGGTTATTGACCACATTTGTGTCGAAGTGTAAAGTTGGATTTATAACAACATACGAAATCAGTGCATTTTACCACTACGTTGTGAGTTCGAACCCCGCTCAGTCGTGGTCGTGATCGTATGGACGTTGTGTTGCCTGTTCTACGTTTTACGGGTTCTGATTACCCCTTTGGTATCTTTGTTTTACGGGTTATGATTACCCCTTTGGTATCTTTGTTTTACGGGTTATGATTATCCCTTTGGTATCTTTGTTTTACGGGTTATGATTACCCCTTTGGTATCTTTGTTTTACGGGTTATGATTACCCCTTTGGTATCTTTGTTTTACGGGTTATGATTACCTCTTTGGTATCTTTGTTTTACGGGTTATGATTACACCTTTGGTATCTTTGTTTTACGGGTTATGGTTACCCCTTTGGTATCTTTGTTTTACGGGTTATGGTTACCCTTTGGTATCTTTGTTTTACGGGTTATGATTACCCCTTTGGTATCTTTGTTTTACGGGTTATAATTACCCCTTTGGTATCTTTGTTTTACGGGTTATGATTACCCCTTTGGTATCTTTGTTTTACGGGTTATGATTACCCCTTTGGTATCTTTGTTTTACGGGTTATGAT
>MJUT01061220.1:125341-147461 GCA_002080005.1 Gigantidas platifrons
TTTACCTATGGTATCTGTCATGATAGTATAATAGTAGGATTTACTTCTACCTATGGTAGCTGTCATGGTCATGATTGTATGGTAGTAAGATTTACTTGTACCAATGATAGCTGTCATGGTCATGATTGTATGATTGTAAGATTTACTTCTCTATGGTAGCTGTCATGGTCATGATTGTATGATAGTAGGATTTACTTCTAGCTATTGTATCTGTCATGATTGTATGATATTGAGATTTACTTCTACCTATGGTAGATGTCATGTTCATCATTGTATGATAGTAGGATTTACTTCTACCTATGATAGCTGTCATGGTCAAGATTGTATGATAGTAAGATTTACTTCTACCTATCGTAGCTGTCATGGTCATGATTGTATGATAGTAGGATTTACTTCTACCCATGATAGCTGTCATGAGCATAACTCTATGCTAGTAAGATGTAGTTCTAGGCATGGTAGCTGTCGTGACCATGATTATAATGACAGCTTAATTGTAATATTCAATCTTTTGTTTTTTGTTGTTAAAAGTTGTGATGCTCTTATATTTGTTGCCAGATTACGCTGTTTGAGCCTGAATAATGAAAACACTAGGCTACTCTAAGCATCTATATTGTATTGTTTGATCTTTAGTTTTATTTTACTTAAGTTTTGTTGTTTTGTTACAACTTTTGCTTTGTCAATCGAGATTATTGTTTTATATCTGTTCATTATCATTATCAGTATTCTACTTACCAAAATTTATAAATTTTTCACGTAGGACCTGTAATTAATTAAATGAATATTAATAGACAATAATCTACCTAGCAATCATGTTAGCAAGCAGTGTATAACATATATAATTACATATAAGAGGCAGATCTGTTGAACTTCAGGTAATATATAATTCTTATATATAATTGGCTGTAATATGGCTATATGACTCTAATAAAAAGATAGACATAATATACTGCACATCACATTTTCTTATCAAACCACGAATACAATTAACTAAAACTATAGAAAGATAAGTTTCTATGCATATATCACCAATAGATATATACTCTAATCTCCGCCGTGTATCATTTTGTTCATCAATTAATTTAGTAATAATTTATAATAGTAATGTTCTTCTTGATTCAAGCGACCTCTGTTTATCAGTAATTAACAAACAAGTGTATATTTACTGATTTCAAATTAGGGACTAAAACATTGTTGTATATATGATCAGTCCAGAATACTCTCCACTCAGCACCCGTGAATAAAATGGCGGAGAATTCCTCGTGTTCTTACAGAAAAAATGCTGTACATATGACCAGTCCAGAATACTCTCCTGTCAACACCCGTGGATAAAATGGCGCAGAATTCCTCATTTTCTTACAGAAAAAATGCTGTACATCTGATCAGTCCAGAATACTATCCACTTAACACCCGTGGATAAAATGGCGGAGAAATCCTCGTTTTCATACAGAAAAAATGCTGTATATATGATCAGTCCAGAATACTCTCCACTCAACACCCGTGCATAAAATGGCGGAGAATTCCTTATTTTCTTACAGAAAAACTGTTGTACATATGATCATCCCAGAATACTTTCCACTCAACACCCGTGGATGAAATGGCGGAGAATTCCTCATTTTCTTACAGAAAAACTGCTGTACATATGAACTTCCCAGAATACTCTCCACTCAACACCCGTGGATGAAATGGCGGAGAATTCCTCATTTTCTTACAGAAAAACTGTTGTACATATGATCATCCCAGAATACTCTCCACTCAACACCCGTGGATGAAATGGCGGAGAATTCCTCATTTTCTTACAGAAAAACTGCTGTACATATGATCAGTCCAGAATACTCTCCACTCAACACCCGTGGATACAATGGCGGAACAATCATCGCTTTCTTACAGAGAAACTGCTGTACATATAATCAGCCTAGAATACTCTCCACTTAATACCCGTGGATAAAATGGCGGAGAATTCCTCATTTTCTTACAGAAAAACTGCTGTACATATGATCATCCCAGAATACTCTCCACTCAACACCCGTGGATGAAATGGCGGAGAATTCCTCATTTTCTTACAGAAAAACTGTTGTACATATGATCAGTCCAGAATACTATCCACTCAACACCCGTGGATACAATGGCGGAACAATCCTCGCTTTCTTACAGAGAAACTGATGTACATATGATCAGCCTAGAATACTCTCCACTTAATACCCGTGGATAAAATGGCGGAGAAATCCTCGTATTCTTACAGAAAAAATGCAGTACATATGATCAGTCCAGAATACTCTCCACTCAGCACCCGTGGATAACATGGCGGAGAAATCCTCGTTTTCTTACATAATAAATGCTGTACATCTGATCAGTCCAGAATACTCTCTACTCAACACCCGTGCATAAAATGGCGGAGAATTCCTCATTTTCTTACAGAAAAAATGTTGCATATATGATCACTCTAGAATACTCTCCACTCAACACCCGTGGATAAAATGGCCGAGAATTCCTCATTTTCTTACAGAAAAACTGCTGTACATATGATCATCCCAGAGTACTCTCCACTCAACACTCGTGGATGAAATGGCGGAGAATTCCTCATTTTCTTACAGAAAAACTGTTGTACATATGATCAGTCCAGAATACTCTCCACTCAGCACCCGTGGATAACATGGCGGAGAAATCCTCGTTTTCTTACAGAAAAAATGCTGTACATATGATCATTCCAGAATACTCTCCACTCAACACCCGTGGATAAAATGGCGGAGAAATCCTCGTTTTCTTACAGGAAAAATGCTGTATATATGATCAGTCCAGAATACTCTCCACTTAACACCCGTGGATAAAATGGCGGAGAATTCCTCATTTTCTTACAGAAAAACTGCTGTACATATGATCATCCCAGAATACTCTCCACTCAACACCCGTGGATACAATGGCGGAACAATCCCCGCTTTCTTACAGAGAAACTGCTGTACATATGATCAGCCCAGAATACTCTCCACTTCATACCCGTGGATAAAATGGCGGAGAAATCCTCGTTTTCTTACAGAAACAATACTGTACATATGATTAGTCCAGAATACTCTCCACTCAACACCCGTGGATAAAATGGCAAAACATCCTCGTTTTGTTGAAATTAGAAGCTTATTAATAGTTAAAAATCAAAATCGTTTAATAGTATTAATCTCCTTTTTTGAGGTGAAAAAGTTTTAAAGAAAAATAGGGGCTTCCATAATTTACATAGAACTTCTTTCTTAAATGAAAAACATTTAAAAGAAGCGTCTGAAGATACCAAAGTGCTAATCATAATATGTAAAGTTAGATTTGATTGACTATAAAGACAGTCGTATGGACATATCAAAGAGTTTTAAAACGATCATATGCCTACGAGGATTTCTCTGCCAGTTCACCCCTGTGTTGTGAGTGGAGAGTAATCGAAGCTTGATCAACAATGGGTTACCAACGATGTGTTCCAACGTAGGCACTCAAAGCGATTATGTACCCATGCTACATCATGATTTCAAAATTAGGGACTAAATACGATTGATGTACACATACTATTTCAGAGTTCAAAATTAGGGACTAAATACGATTGAATTATACATGCTACTTCAGGGTTCAGAATTAGGGACCAGAGACGATTGACGTATGCATGCTTCCTCAGGGCTCAAAATTTAGGGACTCAAGACGATTGACGTATACGTGCTACTTCAGGGTTCACAAATAGAGACCAAAGACGATTGACGTACACATATTACTTCAGGGCTCAAAATGAGAGACGAAAGACGATTAATCTTACACATACTACTTCAGGGACTTTAGGGATTAAATGTGATTGTTGTACACACGTTCTCTTCAGGATTGTACATAAACAGGTTAACTATTTTTATCTTACCTTACAGATAACATGTGCAGATTGTGTGTTGTCCTCTTCTATTACTTCTTTTAAACCTTTGAATGTAAAATCATTCTTTTCACAACATTTTTTTAGTCCTAGGTATTTCTGCATCTCATCCGAGAATTCGTTGGAGAAATAAAGTGCCTTCCAAACGTTGTCTTCCAATCGAGAATATGCCATGATAGCACGCACTTCATGTATGTCATATTCCAGCGAGAGTCTTTGTATGTGACGATCAGTAGGACGCTGCTGTAAAAATTCATCGTTTGTTACTGAAAATAAAAGTAAGAAGTGTTCTTACCAAACATGAAATAAATCTAGGTCACTATGTATTCCAACCTGAAGCAATGTTGTGATCTTATCTGAATTTAGGTCATATGGGGTTTTTGCTCTATTTCTATTAAGATTATTTGACTTTGCAATCTTTTAACTCAGCGTACTGATGAAATTTTTCCAGAAACGTGTCTTGCACACTCAAATCGATATTTATGGTTTTATTATTTTCATATGGTTCAGTGGTTTCATAAAAAAAACTCAAATATTTTCCAAATTATTGAAATATGATCAAATAGATAAAGCAATCTACCTCAAAAATAAGTTTTAATGATATATTTATGTAAATATGAGACGTACAAATAGCCAAATAAAAACAAATAAAAAGAATGGCCAATGTGTAAGTTATCCTTTGAAAATGTAAATATGATGTGATATTTTGCTATGACACAGTTCTGCCAAAATCATCACCAATATTAAGCGATGTTTTATTTATTTTCTAGCACCTTTTCGTGCCGAAAAAGGAAGTTATTTTGAAATCAATAATAATAGAAATAACAATATTGTATTTAAAATGTTGCACCTAAAACTGCACCTGTCACATTTCCCAACTAATGGCAGCAACTATGCCAACGCAATTTCTTTATTAATATTTTTCTCGTTGGGGTACTATATTATAACGTTCTCCAGTGCCGTCTTAATGCACAGTCACACTGGGCAGTTGCCCGGGTTCCCATGCTAATCTATGTATGTTTTGTATGCCATACTTTTATGCTTAAATACGGATTTTGTTGGAAGTACCAATACAATAAATATGTTTAATTTTATCCATATGAGTGGTTGTGTAAGCATGGGTCTCATTGCACATCTTCGCTCGGGGGCCTATGATGCTATAGACGGCCCTGCATTTGTCCTGTGGTGGTGGCCATCTTGTTTATTTTTATCGACATCATACGAGTGGCTGTGTAAGTATGGGTTCCAGTGCACTCCTTCGCTCGGGGGCCTATAATGCTATAGACGGCCCTGTATTTGTCCTGTGGTGGTGGCCATCTTGGTTAATTTTATCGACATCATACGAGTGGTTGTGTAAGTATGGGTCCCAGTGCACCTCTTCGATCGGGGGCCTAAAATGCTATAGACGGCCTGTCTTTGTCCTGTGGTGGTGGCCATCTTGGATTTTTGATCAACATGAAAAAGTACTAACGTTCTTATCCTGAAGCAATTCCATCACACCTGTGCTGTCTCATAAAGGATTTGTTTTTAATTTCACCAATCAGATCGCCTAAAATATTCTAACTGCCATACTAAAGTGCTTAAATAAGAAACAATGTCACCCAAGTATCTTTTCAAGTTGGTTCCATGTTCTCAAGTAATTACAGTGAAAAAATATTGGAATCAATGTGAAAAGCTAACAAACGCAACATACGATAACGATGGAACAAATGAGATTATAATGCAGACATTTGTCAGGCTGATTTTGGCTGAAAAATAAAATAGCTAAAAATCAATGAAAACAGCTGAAACTTTTCCAGTCATTTTTGATCTGTTCTGACCATATCCTGCAAGTTTTGAGGAAATTAGAACAAATCAGAAAAAAATAATTGGTGGATGTGAGCTAAAATTGAGATATACTCATAATCTACACACAATAAGATAACATTATACTGGAGGTCTCATATAATACTCTTACACTACACAATAAACTATAACTGGCCAACTATCACACTTAATTTATATGTAAAATCACTGTTGGGCCCGAGTGGCTCAATGATTAGGTAGTTAGATTACCAAACAACTCATACAAGTCTATCACCAATACGGCATGGGTTCGCACCCGCTTTGTAAATTACAAAAAGGCTCCACTAGACTCGCAACCACAAGTAATAAAATCTACTAGTTGCTTGCCCATGGTCAGTGGTTCTCTCCGGGTACTCCGGCTTCTTCTACCACTAAAACTGGTTGCCATGATATAGCTGAAATATTGCTGAAGTGGACTTAAACACCAAAAAATAAAAAAAATTAAAATCGATACAATGTTTAAGCAAAATTAGGCTTTATCCAGTTAAGATTTTCAAAATTAGCATTTATCTACTTAAAGTATGTATATAAACAAAATTAGGTTTATCCAGTTAAAGTATGTGTTTAAGGAAAATTAGGCTTTGCCCAGTTAAAGTATGTGTTTAAGCGAAATTAGGCTTTGTCCAGTTCAAATTTGTGTTTACACAAAATTATACTTTGTCGAGTAAAAGTATGATCTTAAACAAAATTAGGTTTTGCCTAGTTAAAGTATGTGTTTAAGCAAAATTATTCTTTCGTAAATGGCCGTTTTCGGGTTGAAACGACCGAGTTGAGACGTGTTCACGTGCACGCGTCTCTACTCGTTGTGACATCCAATCAGAACACCTTTAACAAGAACTAATTTTAGAACGTATATGTACCTTGGGAAAGAAATTTACTTTTATTTTAATTTTCTTTAAGAATAAGTTACTCAAATACATTATAATTAGATTACACATTTAAAGTCAGATACATATATTGCACATATATATGACGTCACCCTGATGAAAGGGTCATAGCATACGGAATAATACCACACACGACGTTACATTTATACACGAAACGTCGCAGTCAAAGGTTAAATAAAGCTCTTTTTATTGTAAAGCAACATAATATACTATGTGACCTACATTTCTCAGTCACGTACTATGACGTAGTGTACAATAATACATGATATGTAAATGAGGTATCGATCAATGGAAACCATACATAGGTGTGCGTAAATGAGAACAAATGTTGTTTATGGAAGAAATATGCACTTTTATGTCTTGATATGGAACATCGCCGGATCTTTCACTCGTGATAGAAATGTTTTATGTCTTTCAATAAAAGACATAAAATTTCTATCACTTGTGGAAGATCCACCGGTCTTTCATATCAACGTATGAAAGAACCTATTAGACTTTGACCAGTTAAAGTAAGTGGTTAAACACAATTAGGTTTTACCCAGTTAAAGTATGTGTTCAAGTAAACTTAGGCTTTGTTCAGTTAAATTTTGGTTTTGTAATGGCGTCTTTGTTCTTCCATAAATTATAAATGTACATTACCTGGACCTCCTGGTTTACAAGACTAATTATAAATGTACATTACCTGGACCTCCTGGTTTACAAGATTAATTATAAATGTACATTACCTGGAAATCCTGGTTTACAAGTCTCATTATAAATGTACATTACCTGGATCTCCTAGTTTACAAGTTTCATTATAAATGTACAATACCTGGGTTGCGTTCAATATCGTAGCAGTTATCGTAGCTGCTAGGTAAAATAGCCATGATGTTATTGAACGATTAGCTACGTAGCAGTGCTAGCATAGATGGCGACAATCATATATAATAATTTCTTGGAACATTTTAGCTAATCGTATTTGTTTAATTACCTTAATAAATTATCATCCGTTTTAAAAGTTGCCACTTCCTGCAAAATGCCACTATTTTTGCCTTACGAAATTAAATTTAGTTTTTGTCGCCATCTTGGATTCAAAGGCTAGCATATTTTTTTAAGCTAGCTAGAGCTACGTAGCAGCTAGGCTAGCTTTCCGTTCAATATGATTTTTCTACGTAGCTCAACCTAGCAGCTACGATGTTGAACGCACCCCTGGACATCCTGGTTTACAAGTCTCATTATAAATGTACATTACCTTGACATCCTGGTTTACACGTCTCATTATAAATATACATTACCTGGGCATCCTGGTTTACAAGTCTCATTTTCCTGAAAAAAAATAAGATTAACATTTTAACATAGACTTAGAGTGAGTAATCACTCAACTAAATACTAAATTACCACTCCATATAATTACTGAATTGATTTTAGATAACAAATAAGGAAAAAATATAACATTTTTAGCACCAAATGTAAATAAACATGTAATATCTTTAAAGTGTCAATAAACACATTCTGAAGAGCAGATTTCGCCTAAGCAAAACAAAACATACTGTGAAATTGATGTCATAATTTGTCCATATTTAAACCAATATCAAAATCCATCTTATTTTTTGATAATTGGTGAATTGGTTTTATATTTCAGCAGATATGACAATCTATTGATTGTTCATACACAGTACCAAATAGAGGGTCTATTCGTTTTATAGTTCAGTAGATTACATATCAATAAACCCTACTTATAACTAGACAATATCAAAATACTATACAAATGCCACTTTGAGTTACTATTCATTATACTAGTAAACCGTTTGTGATTGTCTACTCATAATATCAGTATACTGTTTGTGAGTTACTACTACTAATAACAATATACCGTTTGTGAGTTAATACTAATAATAACAATATACTGATTGTGAGTTACTACTCATAATATCAAAATACCGTTTGTGAGTTACTATCAATAATATCAATATACCGTTTGTGAGTTACTACTCATTCTAAAATATAATCTACCCTGGCTATTAAAGAAACATCTTCTCATATCCATAGTTTTAAGCTATTTTTTGTCATACATACAAACTGACCTTTTCTGCTAACCAGGATAACAACTCGCCTTTTCTCATCTCCATGTGATGAGTAGGACACCTCCAGGTACCATCAAGTATTCTTACTTCTTCTAATGTGAGAAAGCAAGGATTGTATGGTGAACTACAGCACACTCTTAACCTAAATGCTCTTACGTCTACTTCTGTCCTATCACTACTAGTGTTGATATACAACCGACTGATCTTATTTAGAGCAGATATCAAACATTCACGGATACTAGACACAAGAACACTCATGATCAATGTTCTGTTTCTAGCATGTACAAGGCGGACGATGATATGTTCATCTTCACACTGAACATACATATCAAGCGACGGATCTATTGTGAAAACAGCAGACTTATGGAACAGCATAAGTTTGTTGGTTTTTCCATAGGTCTTCACCTCCCATATGCTTAAACAATAGCTGATAAATCTGAAGGATAAGGCTGGAGGTATAATTGTACCATTCATATCAAAGACTATGGCTATATTTCTCTGAGAGAATTCACGAGACTTAAGATATCCTGTGTTATCCAATTTACGTATCATACTTGCTACGTAGTAGAAATCTGTTGGTATGCGACTGTGTGAGCGTGGATCATAACGCATAGGTTCTACTAAGATATCAAGATGTGTCATAAGTGCTAAAAGATAGTCTTTTTCCTTCTTAAACTTTGAGTATTTTTTGCTTTTCCATATTTTATCGACATCTTGTTTTAATATCATTCCTTTCCTTTCCATTATGTCGCATGCTTTTTCTTTTCCACTGTCTCTCTTACAGAAAACCTTGTCAGTAATAATGGACTTGAAGGCATCGATCAGATGCGTAGGCTTAATTATAATATGCTGATCCAAGTGTAATTCATCAAAATATAGAATTGTACCAATGGCGTGTTGGAATTTTAAAAAAACTTTCAATTCAGGGTCGGTTAAAGGACGAATAGCTTGTTGAGAGTTTATTTTCCTCATGTCATCCATTGTAATCAAAGCAACTCCTTTACCGACTAGGGCTGTGATCTCTAGCTCTAGTGGCAGGAAACATTTTGGTAGGTTTTGACCCCATGTTGGTTGAAGTTTGGCTTGTTGAATAATAGTTTCCTTTATTTGTTCCATTCCAGGATCAGTCTTGTCTCTAGCGTTAACAAATATTTTATCATCGATGACCAAATGTGACGCTACTGGTGTACCTTCAAACATTTTCTTGATTTCACTGAAGATCTCCAGTCGTCTATTGCT
The DNA here is from genome assembly GCA_002080005.1 of Gigantidas platifrons. NCBI lineage: Eukaryota > Metazoa > Mollusca > Bivalvia > Mytilida > Modiolidae > Gigantidas > Gigantidas platifrons. The sequence goes on from MJUT01061220.1 coordinate 135,262, forward strand.
TACAGCACTCTGTAAAAAATAGAAAAAATAAAGTTTTGAAAAACAAGCACGATAAGTATCGCAAACTGATGCATTAATGTCTAGCATATCATTAGGATACTAAAATAACCTTGATAAAGTGTTATAAAAATGGCAACATTTCTATCAACAAAAGATGGGCTACATGCATCAGCCATTTCTGGAAAACATGTAACCTTCATCAGAATGATTACATATTGCTCCTCAGAACTCGTTACTAACACAGTGCCTATAACTTACTTCTCAGACCTTATTGTCATGTTCAGAAAAACTTACCCACACGTGCATGCAACTTACTACACATATCTTGTTTTCATGTTCAGACTAACTGACCCACACACTGCGTGTATCTTACTTCTTAGACTTGATTATCATGTTCAGACTAACTTACCCACACACTGCGTGTATCTTACTCCTTAGACTTTATTATCATGTTCAGACTAACTTACGCACACACTGCGTGTATCTACTCCTTAGACTTTATTATCATGTTCAGACTAGCTTACCTACACACTGCGTGTATCTTACTCCGTAGACTTTATTATCATGTTCAGAGTAACTTGCACTCGCACAGCGTGTAACTTACTCTTGAGACCATATTCTAATGTTCAGATTAACGTACCAATGCATTGACTGTCTCTTACTCCTCAGACTTTATTCTTATGTTAAGAATAACTTACACACACACATTGCCTGTAGCTTACTCCTCAGACCTGCTTACCCTTCCGGAGCACCTGAGTTCCCCCGGATTTTATAGGGGTTCCTTAGTTATATATATATGTTTTGTTTATCATTATTTGTCCTTTTCCACTTTTTTCTTTTGACCATTGTGATGTCTGTTCTTCGATATACGGATTCGAATTACCCCTATGGTATTTTCAAACACTTCTTATTATCATATTCATACTAACTTGTCAACAAACTTACCTGTAACTTAATACACAGACCGTATTTTCATGTTCAGACTAACCTAACTAATTAACACACAGCCTATAACTTACTCTTCAGACCTTATTATGATGTTCAGACTAATTTACCCACACACTGTCTATAGCTTACTCCTTAGACTTTATTCACATGTTCAGACTAACTTACCCACACACTGCCTGTAACTTACCAACACGCATTGCCTATGCCTTACTATTGGGATCTTGTTCTCATGTTCAGACTAACCGGCCCACTCTCTGCCTGTAACTTACCAACACACATTGCCTATACCTTACTATTGGGATCTTGTTCTGAAGTTCAGACTAACCGGCCCACTCACTGCCTGTAACTTACCAATACACATTGCCTATACCTTACTACTGGGATCCTGTTCTCATGGTCAAACTAACCGTCCAAGTCACTGCCTGTAACTTACTCCTTAGACCTTATTCTCATGTTCAGACTAACTTACCAACACGCAATGCACATCATCGACTTACACATTTTACTTTATCTATGGATATCGTGGAAATTAGAACTTACTGGTTCTATTTTATCTTTGTGTGTCAAAATAACCATGATTTTAGGATATCCTTCTTCACTCCCTTTGCAGTAGGTGACTATTGTATTGATCCAAAATCTGACATAATCTGGAAAACAAAAGTAGGATGATAAATAAATATTGGAGACACTCAGGAGTCTGTATCTCTTCTTGGAGTTATAATATCTTTAATATGCACTGATGATTCAATATTATTAGTAATATATCAAAATTCGTGGTTCATGTGTATTGTATCAAATGTATATATTATATTTTAGAACTAGATTTCTTTTAATATTAGGAATTCAATATTTTTCGCTAATTTTCTATTCTAGCTTCACTTTCCACGCCTACCTGAAAAAAATAACGTTTGAAATTCCCTCGCGTGAGTTATATTGCCCGGTGATGATTTCCGGTTTCAACCACATATTACAAAGAGACGACAAAGGTAAAAACGTTCGCAACCTATATTTAATTTGAATAACAGCACACATAATGTTAATGTTTATTATCAGAACTGTTAGACTACTTGACATTTCTTGTTGTTTGACTCATTTAGTATTCAACTTACACTTATTAATATTTTTTTAACTTTGATTAATTATTTTACTATTAAAATATGATATAACAAATATTCTATGTGACTGTAGTCAATATACAAGAACATATTCCCTCGGTACCTTGATTAGCATGAATGTGTTATATTACCCTCCACCGTTGGCGTCGGGCAATATAACATATCCATGCAATTCAAGGTCAGTCTTTTTAATGTAACTCCTTCTCAATTTGATAATTTTGGATATTAACTTTCAATTAAGGCCATTATTGTACATTGAATGTCCATAATAGGGGACGTTAGGGTAATTGTGTTTAGCACCACTTTCAGCAATATTTGTGTTATATCGTGGGGGTCAGTTTTATTGGAAGAAACGTGAGAACCCTGTAAAATCCACCAACCAGCCGCTAGTCTCTGACAAACTTCATCAGATGATGTTGTATCGATTGCACCTCAGCATGAGCTGGATTAGAATTCACAACTTTAGTGGTGATATGAATTGATTGCATCGTTAGTAAATGCCACTACAATATGAGCATGACCACGACGGCCTCCTGTTCACAATAGGTAATAATTGCCTATCAATCCTCACAACATATTAGTATCATACCTATAAATGTAAGGCAGGACCTGGATTTCCAATGTCATATGTCGTAGTCTTAACTTTGTTCAATGATTTGAGATGAGAGGTGATTGTTCATTTTGTTGATATGGATGGAATTGCTGACCATCACTGTTTAAACTTTCTTTTCTGTGTTTTTTGTTGTCATGATCAGTAATATCCTTTATCAAGGAGATAGTAAATTTGTATTTAGCGTAAACAAATTTTGTATGAAGTAATTGTGTGATTTAGGATACTCAATGTTATTCTATCTAGTATAGCACCTTATACAGCTATGTTTCCTGATTCATGTTGAGCATATGGTAAGGAAAATGAACAGTATAAACACGGATGTGAAAGAAAACACAACTGAAGCAGCTTAAAATGGCGCCTGTTTCTGCTCTTTGTAGTATAATTTTGAAGTTCTTTTCGATGTTTCGACATTACAGAATAACAACAATATACATGCAAAAGATTTGCACACGCTACGAAACAGTCCTGAAAACCTTGCTACATTGACTCACTTTTATAGCTATTTTTAAAGGTTGTTCAAACAAAAGTTATACTGTATTTATATACTGGTAATATTTGGTGTTATGTTAGAATAATTAAACATCATATGCATACAAATAACTATTACCTCTTTGTGTTTTAGCTCCACCTTTTCCTGGAAGATACTGTTCAAATGGACAAGGTTCATCTAGGGTCCTACTACCATCTAAAACAAGCATGTATATTGCTCTGTACGTAAGAAACATCTGATGGGTACTGTAGAACACATCTTGTCCACTAAAATCCCAAATTATTACTGGACCTATGTTTCTCTGATGTAATTTCTTCTTGCCGACTTTCCATGACTTTAGTAAGAATTTCTCCTGTGTTACTGATATTTTGATCTCATTTAACTCCTTTCTGACTCCAAATGAAGACTTGAAGCTATCATTTAAGCTTGGTTTTCTAACAAATCTGGTAACACTAGATACAGGCACCTCTTTGTTTTCTGGATCATGCAGCGATGATTTTTCCAGTCTACTTTTGGTCCCTACAGCGGTAGGGACAGACACCTCTTTGTTTTCTGGTCCATGCAGTGATGATTGTTCTAGTTTACCAAAGGCCCTGGCCCTGGCAGCAGTAGGGACAGACAGCTCTTGGTTTTCTGGTTTACTGGGTGATGATTGTTCCAGTTTACTAAAGGCCCCAGCAGCGGTACGGACAGACACGCCTTTGTTTTCTGGTATATGCAGAGATGGTTGTGTGAGTCTACTTAAGGTCTCGGCGACCGAAGTGTCAAGCATCTCTGGATTCTTTGGATGTATACCTTGCCTGAGAGACCTACTAACTATGACATCCTCCAATGAAAAATCTGCATGGAAAAGAAAAATATACACTGGTTGGTTAAATGTATTAACAGGTCTAACATGAATAGGCCAGACCTATCACATGTAATGTTGAAAGAAACCACACAAATTAAAATAAATCCATTGTAACTACAAATGTGAAAGAAAATGGACCATGTTATGCATGTTCAATTCTCTGCTGTTAATATCTATGAGAACTTTATATCAAATATTTTGAAATCAAATTCTTCCATATCTCAGGTATTGTTCGTCTGGTTACAGAAATGTATGGTTGTTTTATTGCTCACCTGGTGTATTTAACCTAACTCAAATGTTGACTTTCAAGGAACATTCGTTGGTTAAAATTAAATTATCATTGTACAATGCTCCGAATGAGACCAGAACATAGATCCTGAATATGGGATCTATAATCGTCCTAAGAAAAACTTGAATCTATATATCACAATGATTAATGTCCGTTTGGACGTTTATGCAATTAGACACCATAAACCAATTTGTCTTCCTTTGTGTATATTTGGTTCTGTATATCACAATGATGATGCATGTCATTCACAACAGTATCTCCATTACTCAATATGTCATTAAAAGGATTAAAAAAACATATTCCCTTCTGCAGCATATATGCTTTACTGTTTAGATACAAGGGTGTTTCATATCCTGTAGAACCTGTACAAGATTGAAACTCATTCAACGGATAATTCATGCTAAATACAATTGGGTCTTTACACCCCAATTTCCATTTTACTTCATTGAAGTATATTTTTATATAAAATTTTTCCACATATATTACATGTTCTTCCATTTGGGTTATTAGTAAATAAATCGTTGCAAAGTAACAATCAATAATTACTAACCTTGTTCACCATTCAGCCATTCATCTGTCTCACGGTCAATATATGCCTGTTCAGTATAATGATCGATGCCTTCAGTAGATATTTTGACTTCCGTTGGACCTTTTCCCACAAGAAATCTTGCTACAGTTGTTTTACCAGTCTCCTTTTCCCCCAGTAACATAACACGTGCTTCAAACTGGGGGAAGCTTTCTTCTTTTATTAGATTGGCAAACACAACTGCAGAGTTTCTGTCGAGTTGTTTCACCTCGACGGGTATTCCTACAATATATTAAATATTTGCCTATTGGGGCCATGTTTGTCAATGGATCGGGACGAATTTATCAATCTTTATAGAGGACATTCCATAGATGCTTTCATCTAGGTTTCTGTTCATTTGTCCAAGCGGTTTCAGAGGAGAATATTTTCAAATCAACCAGACACAATAATTTCCTATGACGGCATGTTTGTGAACGGATCGAGACGAAATGTGTAGTATTAACAAAAGACCTTCAATGGATGCTTCCTACCAAGTGTTGGTTCAATTGGCCAATCGGTTTCAGGAAAGAACATTTTTAGAAATTGGTGAACCAGAAACAAGAATTGGCTATGGTGGCCTTGTTTTGAAAGGATCAGGACAAACGAGCAATCTTTATAGAGGAGCTTCCATAGATACTGTCTATCAAGTTTCGGTTCATTTAGCGGTGTCAGAATAGAAGATTAGAATGAGGTGAGCTAGCTTCATAGAACATTTGCTCAAACAGGAATATTTTTCACAGGAACAACTGTGGCATGGTTCACATTAACATGAATTAAATCTTCTATGTTTTTCTTCCGGAAGGAAATAAAAATAACGGAGGTTTCGCTTGCAAACAAAAATGAGTTCTACTTTCACAATGTTTAAAGCATACAACTTTATTTGATTTATTTTGTTAACTTATGTGTCCCAGTATAAACTTAGTAAAGAGAGTGACACATTCAAACTGGAATCTCTGGGCACTTAATGTAAAGTATAAAATATTGCGGACCTTGGACCTTCATAATTTGGAAACTATGTTACTGACCATGCAAACTAAAAGTACGACACATAATCGATGTTTATGCAAGAATAAACAAACATTATATATATATATATATATACATGTACGTCTGAAAATTAAACCAAACAGTGTTAGAATTAGATTTTGAAGCTGTCAAATTTTTGTTCTTCCCTCGACGGGATTTGAACTCACACCATTGATACACTGCAGCACCATTCGCTTAGCCTTACATCCAGCGCCCTAGACCACTCGACTACATCCACTCCTTAAAAAAAGAGCTTCAATAGTCGTAGTGTTACCTTGTCTCGTAAGGATTTTAATCTAGGGATAGACGTAAGACATGTGTATAAGCATGTGTAGATGGTATGTTTATCTATATACAGAGACACTAACAATGTAAACTTAAAAATTCTACTCACCAGTTCTTCTTTCATGACAATCCTGCAATGGTCAACACAAAGAAAACTATGAAAATTGTGAAAAGAAAGCTTAAACAGTGATGGTCAAGAATTTCACCAGTATCAATAATGTGAACAATCACTTTTCAGCTCAACTCACTGAACATCAACAAAGCATGACATCTGATGTTTGACATTCAGGCAGGTACTGATTTGGAACAGAAAAAAAAAGAAAGGGTCCAACTGATGAATGAGATCAATATCAATTGCCTTTTCATTTTTTATCATTTAAGTATGGCTCCACCTAAGAATCATGCAAAATAAAGAAAAAGTGATTGACCTATGTCATCAATTCATATTTTGCTATATGACGTATTTTGAGTAAAAATAAATGTATATTCACAGACAAGTGTTTAGTTATGCTATTTTTACTATTATACCCAAATTAAAATCAGTATTGTCACGTTTTTTTTAACTAATAAAGTATGTAAAAAGGTTGGATATCAGAACACATTATCTGCTGTGAACTAATAAACTATATAGCACAATGAAACATATTGGATCTTCTCTACAAAATGTCATATTTTTTTCATTTGTAGCCTAGTGTCAATTTTTTGTTATTTTAGTTTTAAATCAACCGCTCCAAATCACAATTCTAAGAACTACAACTCTTGTTGAGCCGCAAAATGAATAACATTTTACTTATTTTATGTTGTAAGCTAAACCTTTGGAGTAAAATTCTTTAAATATCTATTTTTATTTTTAATTGGTTAAAATAGCAGTAAATTTTGATGATGAAATTGATTAATTTTTTATGTTTATTTTCCATTCTGTCCGTATATTTTTTGTTTACATTCATCACTTCCGGTTTTGCTCAACTATCACCTCACTAGACCGCTGTACTTTCAAATGATTGAGAAATTTTGTTGTGACACATGCAAAATACAATATTTCACCAAGAAATTATCCTGGAGATACAGAGTAGAAACTTTCTTCGGTAGTCTAATCTCAAAGAAATTAGTTGTGCCGTAGAGTCGGACTTTTTACAACGAATCTGTTTCTTGTCTAACTGTATACGTAACAGTGTGTACGTTGCATCGTTACAAACTCGGTGTAGACTTTCGGTAGAGTAAAAGTTGCACTCATCTTTAACATACAGGGAAATTAAAGACATTTAGAGGACTCTCTTCTTTCCATAGCTAGATAATCTAGGAGGACTAGTTAAAATTACGTAACAAAAATAATTTCTGAAAAATATAGCAAATACAGGATTCGATTTAATACTGCATAATGTTTTGTTAATACAATTATATACAAAATAAACAATGCCTACCTTGAAAAATTAAAAGAGTATGGAAAGTAAGAAATTGTCTAATGTTCAGATTTGCATATATAGGATATCCTTGTGTGACATAGCGTTGTTAATTTCTAACAGTACTAGAAATACCAATGCCTGTTAAGCTTGAAATACAATATAGTTTATTGTTAGAACATATCTGCTAATTATGAAAATTATACCAAAGTTGCATAATTGTTATTATCACTGTACAGGGGAATAGCTGGGGCTCAATAAAGTGGACAGCAGAGGTGTTAGTTCTCGCCAAATATTTTTCTTTATTACTGGACACAAAATGGTGCATTCTCGGGACATTTAAGAGCATCAAAGAAGGCATGATCATGTACAATTTTAATTACCTGAGTTAACAAAATCTGCCCTTTTTGTCTTGGCAGAAACTAATACTGATAAGATCCCTGGTCAGATATCGAAGAAACATCGATATGTGTTACCGGGTCAAAACATTTGTTGTTTCATGGGCTATGTGGGCGAAAAAATTATTAGTGTTGCATTCAGTTGCAAACTATTGCGATACAAATCTGATTTTTTATGTTATAAATGATCTCATCTTGGATATCAAGGGAAGTATATTTCTCCCTGCTACTAGTACTACAATGTAGCTATATGTTCGGCAAGTATTGGGTCACCCTGTGGCTTTGAATTCAAAATTGCCATGAAATTACTTGGCTCCAGAGCATGACAATGTACCCTGCAATATTTTGTTTCTCTAATTTTCAGTACATACATTTTTTGAAATTGGAGATGGTATTTTATGCACAGATGGTGATGTCAAGAAAATATGTCCATCAACTCCATCATCGTTAGGAATCATCAGTAGTATGGTGTGAGAAGTTTTGTAGTCCCTAAAAACCTAAGGCGCTCCCGTATAAGGATAGACCCCCGCCCCTATGCCCTATAAGGGAATAGCCCCACCCCCGGAACTGACGTCACAAAAAATTTGAAATCCATATATGGTCATGACGAAGTCGCAGTATGAATCATGGTAAACAAATTCCCCCGACGACCAAATATGGTCCCCAACTCTCTCGATGCAATATGATTCATCACATTCCGCCGTCCCGAGCGCACGATGACTCAAAACGGAAGGGTTACACACGGACAACAGACATATCAAATATCCATCGCACGCAATGACCATTTAGCTTGACCCGAAATGATAAATACTCATATACTATAAACACATGTCAGTGTAAATCTCAACATATAGAATAATTGAACAGCGTAGACGTTTTTATTGATAAATGTCTTCAATTGTGTGTTAATTCATGATTATAAGTAATCATTACTTTTTAGAATAATAACGCGTAAAACAGAAGTTGACCTTAGAAAACCTATCCTTTTTATCGTGTTTTCTCAAGTCGATGTTACGACATCAATCGGTGTGGCTCTTTGATATTTCAGTTTGTAAACCGAGGGAAATAACGTTATTCGGTGTGTATGTTCGATGAGAGTGGGGATGAGAGACACCGAGGAATGGAGCTGCCGGACATGGTGAAAGACTTTTCCACCGTTGATTTAAAAGGAAACGAGGACAAAATTTTAAGATCTGACTGTTAACATTGTATATTGTAGTGCATTGTCGTTATGATAGACTGTATTGAACTTGATAAACAATCGAACTGTTAAAATTGTATTTGGTCGTGTATTGTCTCGGTAAATGTGCCCGTTATAGAATGTATCGTACTTAATAAACGGACGAAATCGTGTTAAAACGACTATTGTATATTGTCAAGCATTGCCGTGTGTTTTTATTATAGAATGTATTATACGTAATAAATGATACGAAATAAATCGTATAGTTGTGTTATGCTCAGAGTTACTTCCCTTTGAATACATTTAACCCTACTGGAAATTACTTCCCTTTGAATACATTTAACCCTACTGGAAATTACTTCCCTTTGAACATACCCATTGAGTTATCTCCCCCCATTTTCATCGAACATACACACCGAATAAAGTGATTTCCCTCGGTTTATAAACTCTGATCGAATAACGTTATTTCTCTCGGTTTACAAACTCAAATATCAAAGAGCCACACCGATTGATGTCGTAACATCGACTCGAGAAAACACGATAAAAAGGATAGGTTTTCTAATGTCAAGTTCTGTTTTACGCGTTATTATTCTAAAAAGTAATGATTACTTATAATCATGAATTAACCCACAATTAAAGACATGTATAAAAAAAACACATCTACGCTCTTGAATTATTCTATATGTTGAGATTTACACTGACATGTGTTTATAGTATATGAGTATTTATCATTTCGGGTCAAGCTAAATGGTCATTGCGTGCGATGGATATTTGATATGTCTATTCTCCGTGTGTAACCCAATGTAGTTGTTATCATCTGATGAATTAAAACATATGACTCTAGCTCGTGTGATATCAAGGTCAAAAACGTAATTGACTTAAACGACATGGATCTAAGCGTCATTTTTAAAATCAAACATTGAGAATTTTAAGGGTTAAAACACGGATTTAAAAAAAAATGTGAATTGATGATGGATTCTCGAAACATATCTGCATTTTAATACTTTTGACATGGGGATTGCAAATGAACAAAAACTAAAGACACGTACGTGACTACTTTTTTTTTTTTTTGAATTTTGAATTTTGAATTTTTTTGAATTTTTTTTTTTAATTAATATTTATGTGACGTTGGTTCCGGGGTAGGGTTATGATTGGTGAAAACATATCAATATGTATGTCACCCTTCCGTTTTGAGTCATCGTGCGCTCGGGACGGCGGAATGTGATGAATCATATTGCATCGAGAGGGTTGGGGACCATATTTGGTTGTCGGGGGAATATTTTTTACCATGAGTCATACTGCGACGTCGTCATGACCGTATATGGATTTCAAATTTTTTGTGACGTCAGTTCCGGGGGGTGGGGCTATTCCCTTATAGGGCATAGGGGCGGGGTCTATCCTTATATGGGAACGCCTTTGCACCGTAGGTTTTAAGGGACCACAAAACTCCTCACGCCATACTTCTATCATCGTTCATGAATCATTCATTTTGCAATAAAAAGAAGAAGGGATAATGTTAAGAAAAAAATAGAAAATGTAAATGTGGATACAATAGGAAATGAAATTGTGACATCTTACCAACCAGTAAATGCAATGCAAGGCACGTTTTTCTTTAGTGGTCTGCTACTCAGTACCTGTTCCTTGGCTTCGGAACATCTTGTACATCTTGAATGCAATGTTTAATTGTCTATATTATAGAAAAAATACCAAATTAACTCTCAGGGTTTTGGGAAAAAAGTAAATCCTAAGCCTTGTTACAGAACATTTGCTCAAACAAACTTTCTAAAGTTGAATAGGTACTTTTTTCTTCACAAAAAATATTATATATAATTTAGAAGTCATTATATCAAAATGTTGTTCTTTAAAGTGTTAAAGCAGTTGTCATGTTCTTGTAATGTTCAACCATTTGAAAAAAGGAAATTTTTTGTTAGTGTCTGATTTTTATTTATTTTGCAAAAAAAGAGCAATAGGAGACTATTGTTTACTGATACTGTTTTTTGGTCATTTGTCGGTATAAAGGAGGTCAGGAATGGCTACAAGGGAGGTGGGGGCAATATAGTTTTGCTAAATATAACTTTAATTCATCCTATATTATATTGTCATATAAAAACATCCTATTTCCCTACATAATTTGACACCCTGCACTAAATGACTACCTCCTTCCTATTCAGAGTGTATTTTTTTCAAGACTTTCTTTACCGTCTCGAAACCCAAAGTAAGAAACAGTAGAGTGAGTGATTGTTATTTAACTCCAACTCAGCAATTTTCAGCTATATCATGACGAGATCAAGTTAATTTTCAATGAGATTATGTCTGTTTTGTACTAGACCAAGACACTTAGTTGCATTTTTTATAGTGCTAGTTCACTGAAACAACAGGCCGTGGATAGACATGTTGCCCCACGCAGACACATTATCCTGATTCCGAGCTAACGAGTATTTGCTCTTTCTTCTTAAAGGACAAATGACACGATTTTTTAATTTTTCACAAAACTTAGTGAAATACTTCCAAAATGCTGTAAAAATAATTTCTTTTTCACTTTCATGTGATTAACGATACGTACAAAGGGATAAACACCCCTTTTATCGCCCTTTCTGCTGACCTAGAAATTATGCATATTCTGAGTGCGATAACGAGGTTGAACCACTCGTGACGTCACATGCGCCAGTCATCCATTTCTAAATCAGCTGATTGGTATCGATACGAAATTTCCATAACAAAAAGCCGTGATTAGCAAACCAAAACAAACATCCACGTGGGTGAAATAACAAGAAGTTTCAAATAGTGTCCTGAATGGAATTAATTGAGAAGTATTTGTAAGTTCAATTGTCATTTATTTATTTGTTTTTTCCCTGTAAAAGACAAAAATTCAAAAGTGTAACCAAATATTTATGATTGTACCCGTAATTAGAAAATTAAAACAGTGATCAATAAACATGTCACTTGTTTGATTACTGCCCAAGGCTAAAATATGAGATAATTGTTTGAAAAACATCACACCTGTCACCTTTATAATTATAGCTAAGTTGACTCCATTTGAG